>PVJH01016454.1:0-50674 GCA_004026705.1 Nesogale talazaci
ATACAAGAGGAATGGAATATTGAGAAAGCATCCCAACCCAGTCCAGTCCAAGGTCCGATATTCGCCCATATGTCTGATACCAATCTATGAAGTCTCCTTCCGGCTCACGAAGCACCTGCAATGACTCCAGTGGATGCAGAATTTTGTCTCTCCAGTGGCAAGAGAAGCATCCTGGTGCTGACAGGGGTCTCCCCATGGACTCCCAAGCATCTCAGCACTGGCAGAAGTCTCCATGTGGCTTCTCCGGCCCCAGAAGTTTGATTCCATTAGGATAAGTCCATGTGGTTTCTCCTCTGGCTCCTCCAGTCTCCAGAAACCAGGATCGATCTGCATGTTGTCATCTCATCTTGTCAGTAGATTGTCTCTAAGAATCTGCCCCTTTGGTCTCTCATCTCCATGGTGGAAATACCGCAAGATTTCCCAGAATTCTCAGAGAAAGCCATGCTCACACAGAGGTCTCATTGGCTATCACCAGATCGACAGGCTAGACTCCACCCCTACCCTATTAGTCAAATTGACACCAGAGTACGTGACTGCCACAAGCACCTAACAAATGGTTTTACTAAGAAAAATGGTTAGTATGAATCTAACCAGGCATCTGGAAGTAGCTTTTCATTGACCAAAAATGCCTGAGATAGTGCTACGAAGAACACTTCATAGAATATGGAGCTATCTACAAGATCATTGACTTGCAGCTCTCAATAAGCCAATATCATGAGAAAGCGCAGGGCACTGTTATAGGTGAGATGCTACCAAAAATACATTACATGAACAATTTAAGTGTACATTAGTTTTAGGGAAATTATATATATATACATATATATATATACACACTTCTAAATGAGCCCTGGTTCACTGTGAGTTGGAAATTAGGCATCAACAAAGTCACCAGTTCAAATCCAAAAGCCAATTCATGGGAGAAAGATGAGGCTGTCCAAATTTACACTCTCAGAATTGATTAACTTGATGGCAATGGATTTTGATCTATATAATTCCTAAGATTACTGAATTAGTTTGAGATGGTAAAGTATAGATAGGCTTAGGAGAGACAGTTGTGATCTTATTAGAAATATCATGATGCTAGTTTCGGGAATTTACTTGTAAGCAATTGATTGTCACAAAGTCTCTAACATAGTTAGAAGCAGTGTTTCAAAAAAAAACGAATTTGTCAACATAGAGGAGGGTTTTTCTCCTTAGAGTGGCAAGGGACCAGCAGTGTGGACATCCCCTTGGAGTTTGTCTCAGGTCCTACCAGGGGCCTGCAGGTAGAGTATCAGGAGCCTCAAATACCAGTTTGCACATTACAATGTAAGAGACACTGCTGAAGAATACAAAGGAGGGAGAAGATTTTAACCTAAAGAGACCAGTAAGAGACATAAGCCAAAGAGAGTTGAAGCACAAAGATGGTGACACTATGCAGGCTGAAAGTTTGGCATTATAATGATTGGATAATTCTTCTTGATAAAACTGAACTATCGAATTGTGGATTAAATGCCAATTTTTAAAGTTCTACATCATATTCCTTCTCTGGACTCACTCTTTTGTCTTGAGGAATGCCAGAAAAGTGTGATAGGATATGGCCCTTGAAACCAGGGTAGTGATGGCATATTTCTAATTCACTCATTTTCTTAACAGAGGGTTGTGGTGGTCCCACAGAAGAATTCCCACCACTCCTGTGAGGGTCCTGGGTTCGATTTCCCATCAAAGCACCTCACTCTGGGCCACCCATCTGTTGTTGGTAGAGGTGGAGGCTTAATTGAGTCTTGCTGGGATGGTAGATGGGTTTCATCAGCGCTTCCAGGCTAAGAAGCAGTCAGGAGAAAAGCCTGACCATTTACTTCCAGAGACCAGCCACTGAAGACCGCCAAAGCTTTGATGCATGAGATGACCATGAGCTGTGGGCCATCAATAGTGAGGAGGCCCTGTGAGTCACAGGCCAGACTGATGGCAGCCAGCAATGACAGTAGGTTGATATCTTTCTCTTATTCATTACAGACATTGCTTTCTCTCAGTATGTTTTCTTGCTTTTGCATGAGAAAACACTGCTTCATTCTGATGGGGCTCGCTCATGGGCCACCAAGTCAATAAGAGTTTTCCAGATTGTCTTATGACGACTATAACTACAAAGCTGCCACACGCTAAAGAAATCAAAACTTTAAAAAAAAAATTTAAACCTTAGAGGGGAGAAAGAAGAAACGTGGAAACATCTCCCCTTGTATTCCAAAATGTTCCTCCTTTGGGGGTTTAATACGAATCAAACAGGTGTGCGTTCAAAGCGTGCAAGCGCGGCTTCACTCGCTTTTAATCATCAGCTTCAAGAAAACTCAGATCTCTCTGAGCGGGGTGGGGGGAAAAATAAACAGCTGAGCGCTGCGACTCATTTACACTTCAAATAGACTTTGAATTGGTTATTCCTCAATTAATCAAATAGCTGGTGTCTCCCTAAAGTCGTATAAAGTGACACGCTGTGTGAAATCAATTTTTTCTTTCCAAAATCATTAAATCCAGTAGCCTGTGACTACATCCCTGCTAATTCTGGTATCCGTCCTTTCATCCTCCATTAACTTTGGCACGCCTAACAGGCTGTCAGGAATAATTTCCCAGGACGTAAATAATTCAGAAATTAAAAATTAATAAATAATAACAGAGAACTACTGGGAAATAGGCTGGGTCAATTAGTGAGCTCGGCGTTCTGTTTCTTCGCAGCGGGGGAAGCCGCCACATTCGTTACTTGAATCTTTCCCCCGATGCTGCGGTCTGATTTACAGCTCTTCATTACTGGATCCAGTCAGACACAATTACCTCCATTGCTATCGCAGTTCCTAACTTCAAAGAAGCCGGCGTTTTCTTGTCTGCTTTTTTTCTCCTTGCAGCGGACTCAGCTTGACATCCCTGGAATTTCTTCCACGCAGACTAATTAATAAGGCTTTGACTGATCATCTTCACTCCTCTTCTTTGATGTGCTACCTTTGTCAATCATCCCATTTAATTAGCATTCCAATGATAACTTTACTTATCTTGTGGCTAGATGCAAATTAAAATAACAGGATTTTAATTCTCTTTCATAAGGGGTTGTGACATTTGGGAAGAAAAGTTTCCACACAAATATGATATTCTGTACTTAAAAAAATTTTTTTTATGAGGAGGTGGGGAGGCATCCTGCACCATGATTTCCCTCTGGCTATAAACAGTATCATTGGTGAGCAAACGTCCCTACAGCGGAATGCGCTAGATTTTCTATAGCTTCCTTTCATTCAGACCTCAGTAGGAGAAAAAAAAAATGTCTGGATGTGCACAAGTCATTGAATCAGGACACACCATTGTTTCAGCAGCAAAGGCAGTGGCTATATTTTGAAGAAGGAGGACAGTGTTGGTCTGGGTTAGTCTGGGTTGACCAGAGAAACAAATTTAGAGACACTCACATGTGTATAAGAAAGAGCTTTAGGTTAAAAAATAACATATACTAAGAAAACATTCCAGTCCAGTTCAGATCGAGTCCTTAAATCTGATGATCTCATATGTGTGAAAAATTCCTCTTCAGACTCATGCAACACATACAGTGATGTCAAATGCAGGAAGATCACAGGGTGGAAAGCCTTGCGACCCCAGTGACGGTGGAAGCAATTCAGTAGTGACATGGGTCTCCACATGCATCCTCCGGCTCTAGGGCTCTGGCTCCCTCATCTCAGCTCCACGTAGTTTGTCAAGAGGAATGTGCCAAAGGGAAAGAGTATGTGTCCTGCCTCCGGGGAGGAAGACAGAAGTTTCCAGAATTCTCAGGAGGAAGCCATGCCCACACAGAGGCAGGATTGCCTATGATTTGGTTGACAAGCTAGACTCCACCCCTATAGATGATTTAACAAGTTTACATGAAATTATGTAACTATCACAAGGACCGAAAGAAGGAGAGAAGGAAGAAAGCAAAGATAAAAAAAAAAAAAGAAAGAAAGAGCCTCCAATTGTCAAAGCTTTGATAGACAAAACCTTTGAAGTACACTGAGGTCGTGGACAGACTTCAGGCTTCTGCTTCTGCTCTCACTCAGTGCAAGAACACCTTGTTTTAACAACTAGCATTCTGTGATGTTCAATCTCGCATCACAATTATTGAAGACAAAATGGGTGTACAAGCAAATGTGGTGAAGAAAGCTGATGGCACCTGGCAATCAAAAGCTACAGTGTCTTAAAGGTTTGAAGTTAAACAGGGGGTCCTCTTGTAAAGAAGCATATGGAAGCATATGCTTATGCATATGGAAGAAGCCCATATGGAAGAGGTGTCACCAGGACCAGGTAACAGGCATCAGAAAACCCAAAAGAAAGAAGTAATAACCAATATTGTTGAGAAGAGAGGGTTCAGGATAGAGACATATGCCCATCTGTTGACAATGGGACATCCCCTCAGAGAGGGTTCACAGGGAAGAGATGAGCCAATCAGAGTGCAGTAAAGCACCAATTAAACACACAATACTGCTCTGGTTCTTTGAGGCTTCCTTACCACCTCCACCTCCACCACCTCCCCACCTCCTCCACCCTCCACTGCCATGATCTCAACCCTGCTTTTCCCCAGGCTAGACCACAGCATAGGTACAGCTAAGAACAGGAAGGGGATTTGTGAGACCAGATGGGTAGGGGGAAGGTGGAAACAATCACAATGACAGACACATCACCACACCCATCCCACTCCAGAGGAATGGGGACAGAAACCATTGGGAACGGGAGACAGCAGTTCACGTAAGATATGAATAATAATAGTTTATAATTTAACAAGGGGTCATTCGGGTGAGGTGCAGAGGGAGGGAAAAAAGAGAAGATGATGCCAAGGTCTCAATAGAAAGTAAATGTCTAGAAAAGAATGATGGCAACATATGTACAAATATGCCTAATACAATTGATGTCTGGATTGTTTTAAGAGCTGTAAGAGCCCCCAATAAAATGACCTTTAAAAAAGAAAAGAAAAGAAGATTACAGGTTAGAAAATGCTACTGTGTCACATGGGGTTGCTGAGAATAAAAAATCACTCGACAAGTACACAGCAACATGTCAACTCATCCAAAATAAACCTCTAGGCATTAGCCTATGGCCAGAGTGTAGATCTAGTAGATACCATATGAATCATTTGTGGATGGTTGCTTTAATGCCTATAGACCTTGGCTGAAATACAGTCATTATGGCTATAAATATTCTTTAAATATGATGGTGATTTCAAATTCTGTCAGTTGGTCCCCACTCTGATGCTTGCTGGACCTGATCTGGTTTTCAGCACTTTCTGTAGTTTTGTTTCGGTTTTGTTTGTTCATATTAGTGCTATCTCAGAGATGTTATGTAATAGGAGGTCACCCTCATGAAGTTGTAACATATGTTTTCCTGTGTTTTAGTATATGAAACATATAGGGAAACCAAGTAGAATAAGAATCTAAGGGGTGAAATGAGGGGGGTGGGGACCAGTAAAAGGGGGACGGTGTCAAGGAGTCCAGGAAGAAAAGGAATGTTTGGAAACTGATTGTGGTAGCAATTGCACAATTCTGCTTGATGTGATTGAACTATGGGATGATATGATATATGTATTAACTCCTAATTAATAATAAATTTTAAAGATAAATACAACTTTAAATTTAAAAAGTATTGTTTTATAATAGCAAGAACAATCAAAAAATCATAGACTCTATGTACAGTTTTTGGAATACATTGTCCTGCACAGTCTTTCTGTAGGGATAAAATTGTGAGTGGTTTAGTTTTATTAAAAATGTTTCTAACAAAAAAAATGTTTCTAACAATAGAAACATCAATGGGAATTTCACACAATTACTCTACCCTTGATCTTTCCAGCATTCACTCTTCTCTTCTCAATAACAATGGCCAGCCAGACAGTAAACTGAGATTATGCTGACCAATATTAATTTATTTCATTAGTAAAACACAAAACCACTGTATTTATGCCATTTTAAGGGCTAACTTTTCAGGGATTTAATACAGTTGTTCTTTAACAATAGAACTGGGTTCATTTGCTACTTATGACATGATTATTAAAATTAAAATTAATTGGTTTCCTTACTTCCCTTTAGGGCTTTTGGTTCAGAACAATTCTATTAGAAAAATCTAATTTGTCTGAAATTCCTATTTCTAAAATGTGAGATGGTTAAAATGCTCTGATACTTTAACTCTCGAGGAAAAAAAATGTCTCTATTGCTCACATGGGCAAAACAATGAAAGATACAGGTGACATGTTGAGGAAAAAGGATCAATAGTGACAGTGGTTCAGCAATAAATTTCTATCAAGATCTTCCAGAGGTGGAGTTCCTGGGTTCCTTATAAAACCAGTAAGATATGCTTGTGTATATATAGTTTTCCTGAGAGAGAGAGAGAGAGAGAGAGAGAGAGAGAGAGAGAGAGAGATCCAGTCTGAGTCCAGGCAGTGAGTCAGATGTTAAGGCTGGAGTCTTCTGACTCACACAGCTCCAGTGCTGATGAATTCAAGCTTAGAAGAAGCACCATATGTTGGTGGCTAGAGAGAAGTATGACTCCAAGGTCAATAATCAGGTGTGATTGCAGTGGTGAGTGAATTCGAGGTCAACAGGTCAGATGACAGACTTCAGATGGCTCTCAGGCTTGGTAGGCAATATGGCAGGCTATTGGCTCCAGTTCAAAGAATTGAAGGTTGATGAGTCGGATGCAAGATACGGACCCAGCAGAAAAGCAAACCAGCTTTTCCACAGAGTTGTTTTCTTCTTTTTTTTTTTTCCATTCATTACTCTCCAGCTCCTGCCAACATATTCTGCAATAGCCCTAAGAAACTATTACCATGGTTACTATCTGGATGTATTTACTTATCTTGAATCAACATAAAGGAAATCATACAAACAACAATAACAATAACAGTCCAGAACACGTCCGTAAGTTTGATAGCAGCCAATAAATTTCTCCTCAGACTCATGCAGTACATGCAATGATGCCAAAGTCAGGAAGATCACAGCCTGGTAGATGGATGCCTATGGATCCCATGGCAGTGGATGCATCTCCTAGGATCTGGCTGCCATCAGTGTGGTTCCATTTTGCTGTTAACAGGGATGTGAAGCAGAGAGGGAGTGAGGCCTGTCTCTTCGGATGCCAGAGTCAAGAGAGAGAATCCTCATGATTCCCAAGACCTTCTCATGGGAAGGTCACACCCACAAGAAGGGATCATCAGACTGTGTGTGACCTGATTAAGAGGCTGTGTCCTGAGCTGAGCCCTGGTGGCATAAGCGGTTGAGTGTGGAATTGCAACCCGTGGGCTTGGCAGTTCAAATCCAGCAGCGGCTCTCAGGAGCGCCCATGACCTCCAGAGGCAGTGATGCCCATAAAAAAAGAAAGTAGAGGCTGTGTCCTGATAGCTTTCACCCCTTCATTCTTTTGTCAAGTTGACATGAACCGTTGTCATATCACAGTACACATGTACACAGTAGTCAAAGATAGTTTCAATATTCTTCACTGGCACTGAAATTAAAATGAGCAAGTCTTCAATCTTCTCTATATAATGTTCAACTTTCACATGCAAATGGGGCTATTGAAAATACCAAGACGTGAGTCAGGCACACCTTCGTCCTCCAAGCAACATTCTAGCTTTTCAGTACTCTATTTGTCTTGTGCAGCATACTTGCCTAATGTCAAGCATCCTTTGATCTCTTTACTGCTGCTTCCATGAGTATGGATTGTGGATCCAAGCTAGACAACTTCTATTCTCCGTTTATCCTGATGTCTCCTGCTGGATCAGTTGTAAGGATTCCGGTTTCTTTAAACTAAGTGGTAGTCCACACTGAAGGCTATAATCCTTAATAGCATCAGCAAGTGCTTCAAGTCCTTCTCATTTTCATCTAGCAAGGAAATGGTGTCTGGATAGCAAGGGTTGTTAATTAGCCTTTCTCTAGTCCTGATGCCATTCTTCATATAATCCAGCTTCTCTGATGATTTTCTCAGCATTCAGACTAAATAAAGGATCTCTGGAGGCATAATTATCACATTTTAGACTGCTAGCAACAAGAGCTGCATTTTGAAACCACCAGCTGCTCCTCGGGAAAAAGATACAACTCCTGTAGAGTGATAGTCTCTGAAACCCGGAGAGGCAGTTCTACCCTTTCCTATGGTTGCCGTGAGTCAGAATCAAGTTGATGTCAATGAGTTCGGTTTGGTATACAGATTCAATAATTATGTGATGGAATGCAAAGGTGATCAATCTTTCCTGATTTTCAGCCAGGCAGCATGTCCTTGTTCTGTGCATACAACTGCCTCTTGATCCATGTACAGGTTCTGCATGAGTATAATGTAATGTTCAGGAAATCCCATTCTCCTCAAGACACTGTGGTTGGTTATGGTCCACAGAGTCAAATGCCTTAATATCAGACTGAGCTCCGGTGGCGTAGTGGTTGAGTGTGAGACTGTGGCCCACTGGCTTGGCAGCAGCTCTCCAGGAGCAAGGCTGGGCGTCCAACTCCCACCAGAGGGCAGTGATACCCCCCAAACAAACAAACAAACAAATGCCTTAACATCATCAATAAAGCACAAATAGCTTTCTTTCTGGTATTTCTCTTTGAGTCAAGAATCATCTGACATCAGCAATGATATTCATTGTTCTATATCCTCTTTTAAATCTGGACAGAGCATCAAGAACAGTGGATCTCAACCCGTGGGTCATGACCCCTTTAGGGGCTGAACAACCCTTTCACAGGGGTCACCCTATTCATAACAGTAGCAAAACTACAGTTATGAAGTAGCAACAAAAACAATTTTATGCCTGGGGAGGTCACCACAACATGAGAAACTAACTGTACTAAAGTGTCAAGGAAGGTTGAGAACCCCTGCTGTAGAAGCAGCTTGTCAATGTAGTGTTGCAATCATTGTGGTGGATGGTTTTCAGCAAAATTTTATTAATGATATTGTTCTGTAATTGAAGTATTTTGTGGGTCACCTTGCCTTGGAATGAGTAAAAATATGAATCCCTTCCAGTTAGTTAGCCAAGTAGCTGTCTTCCAAATTTCCTGGCAGAGACGTGAGCCCTTCCAGTGCTTCATCAGTTTATTGAAACATCTCAATTGGCATTCCGTCAATTCCTGGAGCCTTTTTTTTGGCTAAAATCCTCAGTGTACCTTGGATTTCTTCCTTCAGCACCATTAGTTCTTGCTTAAATGCTACCTCTTGAAATAGTTGGATGTTGACTAAATCCTATTGGTAGCTATATTCTTTCCATCTCCTTTTGAAGCTTCTTGAATCATTCATTATTTTTTTCATAAAAATGCTTGATATTGCAACTCAACGCTTGCATTTTTCATGAGTTCTTTCAGCTTAAGGTATGATGTGTCCTTCTGTTTCAGTTCTCTAACTCTAGGGTTTTGTACATTTCATTAAATTTGTTTTTGTCTTTTTGAGTTAAGCTTTGACATTTTCTTTTTTGTGTGTGTTTTTTGTTTGGGGGCATCACTGCCCCTTGGTGGTGGGAGTAGGAGGCCCAGCCTTGCTCCTGGAGAACGCTGCTGGATTCAAATCTCCAACCCAGTGGGCTGCAGTCCCACACACAACCACTACGCCACCGGGGTTCAGCCGAGCTTTGAAATTTTCTATTTAGTTGTTTGACTTCATTATTTTTTTTTCATGTGCCTTAACTATTCTAAGATTAAGAGCAAGTTTCAGAGTCTCTTCTGACGTCTGATTTTATCTTTGCTTTCTTTGCTGTTGTTGAATGATCTTTTGCTTTCTTCATGAATGATGTTCTTGATATTCTCCCACAGCTCACCAGGTACTCTTGTTATTAGTGATCAATGCAGCAAAGCTGTTCTTGAGACATTCTCAAAATTCAGATGGGCTAGACTCAATGTCATATTTTGGCTTTAGTAAACTTGTTTTAATTTTCTTCAGCTTCAACCTGTTCTTGCATAGGAATAATTGGCTATTATCTGTTTCACAGTCAGTCACTGGCCTGTTGTTATCTGCTAATATAGAGCTTCTCTATAATGCCCTTCAACAAATGTAGTTAATTTAAGTTCTGGGTATTCCATCTGGACAATTCCATGTGTATAATCACTATTTGTGTTGTTCACAAAAGGTATTTGCTATGAACAAGTCGTTGATTTTGCAAAATTTAACTTCGTTTCAATTGCAAAGACCATAGTTTCCCACTATTGTTCCTTCCTCTTTGTTTCTAGCTTTTGCTTTCCAGGAGCCAATAATTATCAATGCATCTTGAATGCATGGTTGACCAATTTCTGATTAAAGACATTAACAGAAATTTTCAGCTTCTCTATCACTAACTCTCATGGCTTGTACCTAAATTTGAATAATAATTATATTGATTGAATTTCCTTGAAGGTAAATAAATATAATCTTATCACAGACAGTGTTGTTCTTCAAGATAGATCTTAAGTCTGGAAAAAAAAAGATAGATCTTAAAATAAGTGCAAAGCCATTTCTCTCAATGGCTCCATTCTCAGTATGGCTTTCTGATTTTAAATGTTCTCAGAAATAGAGGAAAGAAGTAGGAAGGGAAAGCTATTTATAGAGATATAGCTAGAAGTATATATATATGTAAATATGTAAATTTATAATGAAAGGGATAGAGGCCAATGCATATATGTTAAGTATTAAGATAGCAGACAGACTCTGGAACTCTACTCAAGGCTTTCATAAACATAACACTTTGTTCTAATAACCTAGCACTCTTCAATACTCACCTTCCTGACACAATCACTGAAGACAAAATGGGTGCATAAGCAAATGTGGTGAAGAAAATAGATGGTGCCCAGCTATCAAAAGATATAGCATCTGGGGGCTTAAAGGCTTGAAGTTAAACAAGTTTGAAGTTAAATCTAGCAAATAAGTCTAGATGGAAGAAGCACACCAACCTGTAGGTTCTTGGAGGTGTCAATGGGATCAGGTATCAATGCTCTAAAACAAACAATTACCCCATATATATTAGTGTATAAGCCAAGTTTTTCAGCACATTTTTTTTTTTGGCATCACTGCTCTCCGGTGGTGGGAGTAGGAGGCCCAGCCCCACTGCTGGAATTGAACCTCCGTCCCAGTGGGCCGCAGGCCTGCGCACAACCACTACGCCACCGGGGCTCAGCCCTCAGCACATTTTTAATGCAGTGTTTGTGGCAAATTAGGTGCCTTGGCTGATATTTTGGTCAGCATATATTTGAGTATATAGGTATATGGATGTGAAAAAGTCCATCTGTAAACAACAGGACATCCCCCCACAGATGGGTTACAAGGAAGGGGCAATACAACCAGGGTACAGTACAGCACTGAAGAAACACACATCATTCTTTTAGTTTCTGAATGTTTCCTCCCCACCACTACCATGACCCAGTTCTATCTGACAAATCTGACTAGACCAGAGTACTCACATTGGTCCAGATGAGATCTCTTGACAGATGGAATTCAGTAGTGGACTTAGTGATATCATAGAGATGGTAGGGATGGAGTGGGGGGGGCAGAAATGGGGCCTCATCAAAAGATTGGATTGATAGCCCACCCCCAGGGAGACGAGTAACAGAAATGTGGGTGAAGGGAGACCATGGAAAGTGTAAGACATAGAATAACAACAATAATATATAATTGATCAAGGAATTCAAGGAGGGGAGGGAGGAGAAAAAAGAGGAGCTCATACCAGACTCAAGTAGAAAGAAAATGTTTTGGAAATATTGATAGCAACATAAGCACAAATGTGCTTAATACAATTGAATAATGAATTGTTGTAAGATTTGTAAAAGCTCCTCAATAAAATGATTAATCAAATGAATAATAAGATAATAATAATAAATTAAATGTTCTAGACCAGTCCACTTCAGTTCACCAACACCTAGAATGTCAACCATTATGCATTCCATTTCATTTTTTAAACTTCCAATTTTCCTAGATTCATACTTCAAACACTCCAAGTTCTGATTATTACTTGATGTTTGCAGCTGCTGCTTCTCATTCGAGTCATGTCCCATCAGCAAATGAAGATCTTGAAAGCTTTATTTCACAGGCTTTTCTCCATCCATGTCCCTATGGTAGACTATTCTTGTAAAAGTAAAAGAAAAACAAAATATTGGGGACCGTCAAGATCAGTTGCTACAGCCTAGTCCACAAAGAAAACTTCTACATCCTATGTTGGTGAGTAGCTGCTGGGGTCTTAAAAGCTTGCAAGAATTCATACAAAGTCCTTGACAGTGCAACTACTGGTCCTTGATATCAAGGATTCTATAGAAAAATGCATGATATCTTTCAAAAAGGCTTTTCAAGATTTGTTTCTTGCGGTGAGTTAAAAGGAGTAACTAACTCATTGAAATAACAGCCAGAACCCCACCCCATCCCAGAAAAGATGTAACTACTGACACAACATATGTATGTATGTATGTATACATTATGATGAGTGCTGTATGAGTCCCCAATAAAATGAATTTAAAAAAAAAAAAAAGAAAGCATTAAAAAAAAAAAAAAGAAATAACAGCCAGGTCATAATGCTTCTTGGAATAACTTTGTGCATGCAGTTTGCTTATATGGAAAATCTATGACAAAAAAATAGATAACTTGTGGCCCCGAGCCAAATACTAGACAGATCAATAAGATACAAAGTCACACTAGACAGATACACACTCAGCCATTCTAGATCAAAAGACAAAATTCAGAAGGCAGAAAGGATCTGCAATGAAAGAGGAATGACAGCAAAAAACACAGAGTAGAAATGGGATGATAGATATGACACTTCAGGGATTTCAGTCAAACATATGGGAGGACCAGCCTTCCAACTATGAGGGTCCTGAGGAGCGGTTGTACAATTGAGGGGAAATAATGAGACAGACAAAGCATCTCACCCCACTAAGCACATAGGTAACACAGGGGGCATGTTCCAGAGGCACAGAGATAACAGGACGGAGAGGTGGTAGAGCTCAGATGGTGGCTTAATCTTGGGTGCTCCTGGGATGGCTCAGTCTTGGTTGGCCGTAACCTCTCTCCAGGGGAAGCAATCTATGATTAGTATCGAAAGAGTCAGGTTGTCAACTGCACTTTGGGAGGGGTGAACAATAGAGCCTGATTGCTTTTAAGCACAGATCACCTCCAGGCATATAGTAAGCAGCCGTGTGCTTGAAAGAATCATCGTAAAAGTAGCATTTTTATGGTTGGGAGATTGTGGGGATGATTTTTAGTCAGAAGCATTGTGACTGGAATTCATCTCACAAATATGAAGGTCTTACTCCACCATCGTCTTGACTGTCCTACCCTTGGAGGGTAGAGAATGTGTCCACATACACTCTCTTTCTGGTCCTCAGTTTCCCACAGACAAAATGTTGGTAGAAAATTGATTTGCTCTGTAAACCATCACCCAATTGAAAATTTAAGGTTTAAAAATAAACTCATAAGAAAATCAACTCTAAACAAAAACAAACCTCACATATGGGTTTAGAAGTCTGGACAGTCAAAGGTAGAGAGCAAATAGGGTTGCAGGAGATGGAAGAAGCAGAAAGAGCATTTCAAAGGTGTTCGTACTATTGTTTCTCGATCTAGGTGTATTTCATCTGGGAAATTCATTAGCTCATGCATTTCTTATTTATGTGAAGATGTCCTATTGTAACTTCAATGTCCTTAGTAGTTATGTGTGATCCTTTATATAAGAAATCAGAAAAAATTCAGATTACTAAGAAAAATAGGAATACTTATCAGTATGTCTGAAAATAAAGTATACAATTGATTGCTATTCTACAGCCCAGCAGCAAATAAACAAACTCCATATTTTAAAAGATACCATTTATAGTAAAGTTGAAAAATGTAAAATACCTAGAAATTGCTCAAACTAAGGCTTGTAAATGTTTAGAGGAGGTTTGCAACACTAAGAACATATACTCAAAATTAAACTTACTTTCATTGTTTAAATCAAATCGATTCCAATTCAAAGCAGCCTTATAGGCCAGGGTAGAACTGCCTGTATTTGTTTCTGACACTGCAACTCTATTGGAATAAAAAGTCTCATGGTTTTCTCCTGTGACACTGATGATGGTTTTGAACTGCTGACTTTGTGGTTAGCTGCCTACTGAGTGACTACCATGCCTCCGGGGCTCCCGAAGAAAGTTCTGCTATAGAACATAAAAGGAAACTTAAATATATGGAGAGGTATTACAGTCATGCTTTTAAAACTTCATTCTACAAAGCTATCGCTTTCCTCTTACATAGATTCATTTATACACAGGCTCAATGCACATGCAACCAAAATTCAAATCATGATTGTTAAGTGCTTTCAACTTGGCTGCAACTCAAAGTTACCCAATGCACAATATAACAAAATAGTATCCCTTCTTGTGTCACATCACAATTGATGTTAAGTCTGTGTCCATTTTAAAGTGACCAGATTGTAAGTGGGACACCATTGTCAAGGCTGGGGGTGGGGGTTTCTTGATTAAAAATTTGGTCTACATGGGGCAACAAAAATTTTCAAAGAATGCAAAAAATAGTATCGTAATATATTTATTTTAATTTTAAAACACCACAGGATGTTATTAAATTGTTAAAAAGCGGGACATCTGGTCACCTTACATTATTGCATTCATGCCAATTCATCCTGTTGAAGGCCTTCCTGTCGTTTTTGTTTGTTTGTTGTTGTTGTTGTTGTTGTTGTTGTTGTTTCTGCATCACTGCCCTGGTGGGAGTAAGAAATCCAGCCTTGCTCCTGGAGAGCTGCTGCTGGATTTGAACCATCAACCCTGTGGGCTGCAGTCCTGCACACAACCACTGTGCCACCAGAGCTCAGTTTGGCCTTCCTGTTTTTTCTGACCTTCAGCTTTACTAAGTTTGATGTATTTTTTTTTAGGGACTAGTCACTCCTGATGATATGTTCAAAGTACATGGGATGAAGTCTCAATCTCTCCCATTCATTCACACCAAAACTATAGATGTTTAGTAGTTCCCATTCTTATCTGCACTATCAGTAGTTTGTTTTAATCCATGTCATTGAAAGCTTTTGCATATTGCCAATAAGATACAAGTACAAATCTTCCTGGAATTCTCCATTTTGAACCTAGAGTCATCTGTTGCCAACAATGATACTCTTCATTCATACCATGTCCTCTTCTGAACCTGGCTTGACGTTCTGGCTGCTCAGTGTACAAAATGCCTGGTGGTGTAATCCATTAGGCATTGAGCTACATACACCACAGTGTCAGTGTTTGAAACCACCAGCCTCTTCCCAAGAGAAAGAAAAGGCTGTCTATTCTTGTAAAGATTTATAGTGTGGAAACCAGTAAGAGCAGTTCTACTCCAGGGCACTAACCCACCCAAGGGGAGGGTGTGATTTATATCTCCACAGGGAAAGGGGGACCAGACTTCAACCTGGTGCTCCAAGATATGAATGCACCATACCAGCATAAAGCAGGGAACCAGTAGAGAGGTCTCAGGGCCCCTTGATTGATTGACCCCAATCCCAACTACGTGGACCAGCCTCCCACCCCACCACCACCACCTCCCCAAAGAATTTGCTTCAGAGGACAGCACTGAAGCTACAGCTTGAGAAGTGGGCCATGTCTGATCAGCACACATAGGAGCAAATAAAAGGGAAGGAAGAGCTAGTGGAGCATGTCCTGGCCCACCAAGCCTCGAGAACAATATCCCTGGTCAGAGCATATGGCTGGCCCCACTATGAAACACAACATCCCTCACTGACCCATATCCCAACAGAGGACAACACTGGAGACACAGTGCAGGAATTGCTCCCAGTCTCACTCCATCACATTGAGGCAAAACACTAAGGATGTGACACATAAAAGCAAGGAGAACAGAGCAAGGAAGTCCTGAGGGAGTACCAAATATAGACTTTGGGGTCAGGGTATGGCACCCCATCAGACTCAACTGGAAAATACTCCTCAAGATCAACAAACAGAACCTTGAAATATTTACAGTCTTTTCTTTTTTTTTTTTTTTTTGGGGGGGGGGCCATCACTGCTCTCCGGCGGTGGGAGTAGGAGGCCCAGCTCCACTGCTGGAATTGAACCTCCGTCCTAGTGGGCCGCAGTCCCTCGCACAACCACTACGCCACCGGGGCTCAGCCCTTCTCTTTTTTTGTATCATTGGTTTGTTGTTGTTGTTTTGTTTTGCTCTTTCTTGTTTTTCTGCATGTTATTATCTCTGCAGGTCTATCTAGATAAGATAGGTGAGGTAAACTATCTGGAGGAGAAAACCATGGGACCAACCATTCTGGGAGGACATGGGAGAGGGGGAGGTGGAGGAAAGGGACAAAGGAATGACAAGTGATCCAAAATCAGTGGTGAGGAGGGTGTAGGAGGCCTGGTAGGGCTTGATCAAGGGCAATGTAACCAAGAGAAGCTACTGAAACACAAATGGAGGCTAAGCATGATAGTGGGAAAAGAGGAAAGTAGAAGAAAAAGAAGGAAAGGAAAGAAAGAAAGAACTAGGAGGCAAAGAGCATTTATAGAGGTCCAAATACAGGCATGTACATATGTCAATATATTTATATATGATGATGGGGAAATGGATGGATGTGAATGTGTTTATAGGTTAGCATTAAGCTTGCAGATGGACATTGGGCCTCCACTCAAGTACTTTTTCAATGCAAAAACATTTTGTTCTATTAAAACTGGCATTCCATGATGCTTACCTTCCCGACATGATTGCTGATGACAAAGTGGGTGCATAAGCAAATGTAGTGAAGATGGTGCTCAACTATCAAAAGATATAGATAGCATCTAGCATCTTAATGGTTTGAAGATAAACAAGCATCCATCTAAATGAGAAGCAACAAAGCCCACATGGAAAAAGTACACCAGCCTGTGTGATCAAGAGGTATCAATGGGATCAGGTATCAGGCATCAGAGAACAAAAAAATCATATCACTGTGAGTGAGGAGGAGTATGGAGTGGGGGGACCCAAAGCCCATGTATAGGTATCACCTTACCAAAGGGTCATGGGGAGGAGACAAGCCAGTAAGGGTGCTGTGTACCAACGATGAAACATAGAACTTTCCTCTAGTTCTTTAATTTTCCTTTCCCCCAACTATCAAGATCCCAATTCTACCTTACAGATATGACTAGACCAGAGGATGTACACTGGTATAGGTAGGAATTGGAAATACAGAGACTCCAGGACAGATGAATCCTTCAGGACCAGTGGTGAGAGTGGTGATACCAGGAGGGTAGAGGGAACTGATTACAAAGATCTATATATAGTCTCCTCTCTGGGGGTTGGACAACAGAAAAGTGGGTGAAGGGAGACATCGGACAGCGCAAGACATGACAAAGTAATAATAATAATTTATAAATTATCAAGGATTCATGAGGGGGGGCGATGAAAAGGGAGGAGAAAAATTAGTTGCTGATACCAAGGGCTCAAGTAAAAAGCAAAGGTTTTGAGAATGAGGGCAACAAATGTGCTTGACACAACGGATGGAAGGATGGATTGTGACAAGAGTTGTATAAGCCCTCAATAAAATGATTTTTTTGGAAAAAAAAAAGCAGTTCAACTCTTTCCTATAGGATCCCTGTGTGTTGGAATTGACTCAGTATCAGCAAGTTTGGTTTTGGATTTTGAGTGATACTAATATGCTGTTTGATCATTTCTGTATTCCACTGAGTCGCCTTTCTGTGGAATGGGCACAAGTAGTAGGTTGGCCAGCTAACTGTCTTCCAAATTTCTTAGTATAGAGAGGTGTTGGGCTGGGATTCCCAGACTTGGGGGTTTGAAACCATCAGCGGCTTCTCCTGCAGAACTTTCTACTCCAGTAAACAGTTACGGTCTCAGCAGTCCCCAGCAGGTGGCTGTACGTCAGCATTGACTCTATGATAGTGAATTGTTTGTTCATTATCTTTTTTTTTTTTTGATGGGTGTCACAACCCAACCTAATTTTGCCTGCGGACGTTGAGCTTCTCCATCATCTCTTTCCACGGATTCAATTTGATTCCTGTGTATTCTGCCTGGTGACAGAGTATGTATAGGCACCACTTATGCTATTGAAAAAAAGGTATTTACAATGAAGTTATTTATCTTGCAAAATTCTATCATGTCATCCCCAGCCTTATTTCTATCACCAAGGTTTATTTTCCAACTTCAGTCCCTTACTCTTTTTTTTCTTTCACATTCCAATTACCAATAATTATCAATGAATCCATTCTATGTTTGATGTTTCAGACTAAAGAACTTGGTAGAATTTTTCAATTTCTTCATCCCTAGCTTTGTACACAAATTTGAATAATAGTTGTATTGACTGGATTACCTTGGATGTGTACAGATGTTGTTCTATCACAGACAACATTGTATTTCAAGATGCTGTGTATACTTGAGTATAAGTTGATCCCGAATATCAGCCAAAGCACCTAATTTTTCCATGAAAATTGCATTAAAAATGTGCTGAAAAACTCAGCTTATACACAAATACATATGGTACATCTTTAAAAAAACTCTTTTTGAGGACAGCTGTGATATGATTTCTCTAGAATTTGTCATTCTAGGTATGGACTGTCTGATGGCCAAACATCAGTCCATTTCAGCTCACTGACTGCTAAAGCATTTGACTGTGTGGATCATAACAAACTATTGTGCAAATAAGGGGACTGGGGCCTACTTAGCAGGTGGAACCATTTGTGGTCTTGGTGGGAGAAGTAGGCCTATAAAAGAGCCAATCTCACAAAGCTTTTGGGACATTTCACTGCTGTCAAGAAAAAGAGGCAGGAGCACAGTATGTCCTTTGGACCCAGTTTCACTGAACAGAGAGGTTCTTAGAGCTAGGAGTCAGAAAGAGCTGAAATCCGGGAGACAGCAAGATGGCTAAGTTGGGTTCTCCTGGACCATGGACAGGAGGAGAAAGAGAGAAATGGGGAAGGGATTTAGATGGGGTTGGTGGGGGCTGTGCAGGAGAGCACGATAAAGAGAACATTGTTGGCAGTGTCTTGCCTCTGTTAACTTGTCAGCAACACTAAAATGCTGTGACACTTTCCAAAGGATGGCAGAGAGCAAGTCAAGATGGATGCAGCAGCAGAAGCAGCCTGCAGGAGTATCTAAGGAGCTGAGAACTGTCCTGCTTCCTGAGCTGTTCCTGTAACTCCCAAGTTGACCCTAATCCCAAATTGTAGCCTGTCACTTCCTAACTTATAGGACAACCATGCTTATGGTCTGTGAGATTTTTGTGGCCATTACAATCAGTTGTCAAGCCAAACAGAAGTACCAACCATGTGGGGAGGTCTGGTCTTGTCAGAGATGGTGACAGGCTTGAACAGTAGAGGTCTGTCTGACCTCCACCTCATTGGAACCAGCTTTAGGTTCTCTCTCCTCCTAGTGAAGTTAGACAACTTCTGATGTCAAAAGACTACACTTGGAGCTGGGTCTAGAATTCCTTACCATAGTAATGAGAGCCTGAATGGGACAGAAGCAGTATATAGGATAGGTGGTGAAGCTGAGGCCTGGTGGCGCAGTGATTGTGTGCAGGACTGTGGCCCACAGGGTTGACTATTCAAATCCAGCAGCAGCTCTCCAGGAGCAAGGCTGGGCTTACTACACTCACCAGGGCAGTGATGCGGAGAACAAAAAAAAAATAGAATAGGTGGTTAAAGAAGGCAAATGGTTACCTTTTTAAAAAAATTAAAAGATCATTTTATTAGGGACTCCTACAGCTCTTGTCACAATCCATACATCAATTGCATCAGGCATGTTTGCACATATGTTGCCTTTATTCTTTTTTTTGACATTTACTTTCTATGGAGCCCTCTTTTTTCCCTCCTAACCCCTCTATCTTCTGACAGATTATAAATTATTGTTATTTTCATATCTTACACCAACTGCTGTCTCCCTTCCCCTGTGTTTTTTGTTGTTCTCCCCTCTGAAGAGGGGTGTATGATTATTTATCAATTATTGTGATAGCTTCCTCCTTTTTCCTTCTTCTCCCCCACTTCTCCCTACCCTTCTGGTAACTCTAGTCCTACTCCTGTTCCTGGATTCCGTGTGTTGTGAGCCCCTATCTCCCATCTGTACCTGTGTACATGCACCAGTCTAGTCTGAATTGAGAAGAAGCACTGGGATCATAATCATCGGGGGGAGGAAGCCTCAAGGAACCAGAGCAATATTGTGTTTCAATCAATGCTTTACTGCACCCTGGTTGACTCATCCCTTCCTTGAGGCCTCTCTGAGGGGGAATTGTTCCATTGTCTACAGACTTTGAGTCTCTGCTCCACCCACCCCACCCCCTCATTCTCAAAAATTTGTGTTTGTTTGTCTGTTTGTGATGTGTCTTCTGATGCCTATTACCGGGTTCCAATGGTTCCTCCCATGACTCCTCATGATCACACGCACAGTGTGCTTCTTCCATATGGACTTGTTGCTTCTCTGCTGAATGACTGCTTGTTTAAGGTCAAGCCTTTAAGACCCCAGATGCTACATCTTTTTATAGCCAGGAACCATCTGCCTTCTTCACCACATTTACTTACCCATCCATTTTGCCTTCAGGTATGCCTTTGAGAAAGTAGCACACGGGCCCTTTCTGATCTGTGGCTACATAGCCCAACTCTGAACTAGCCCAAGATCAATCGCCAGGAGAGTGAGGTCAGATGTGCCTCCACTTTCCATTTTTCCTGATTCTATTCTGCCATCAGCCAGTCCTCCCATCACACTCTACATCTATGATTTCAGACTCATTGCCATAGACTTGATGCCAACTCAAAGCAGCAATCTGTGAATTGCTGAGACTGGAACTGTTTAAAGGAATAGAAAACCCTATCTTTCTCCAGAAGAGTACTTGGTGGTTTCCAATTGCCAACCTTGCAGATTTTAGCTCAGTGAGTAACCACTATATGACTAGAGCTCAATAACGTCTATGCTGAGTTTTATTATTCATTGCTATGCTCTCACAAAACTCACAGATAATACAATTGTGGCAGTCATGTGCTTATGTTAATGTTATGATTGAGATGTGGGGGTGGAGTCTACCCTGTTAATCTGGAGATAGCTATTGAGTAGCCAATGAGGCCTCCATGTGGGCATGGCTTTCTCCTGAGACTTCTGGGAAATCTCGTGATATTTCCCTAGTGAGGATGAGAAGCTATCTCCCCAGTTGTTGGGAGTTAGTCTCAAGAGACGATGAATTACGGATAAGACAAGACGGCAGCGTCCGAGGAGCTGAAGGAGCCAGAGGAGAAGCCACACAGCCTTACCCTGATGGAACCAGACCTCTGAAGTTGGCGAAGCCACGTGGGGACTCCTGCCAGTGCTGAGTTGTTTCTACCACCACTGGATGCTGTTGATGAACCCTGAGGCCTGGAACCGAGGAGCCCCGGGGAGACCCCTGCCAGCGACAGGATTCTGCACCCACTAACCTGTCACTTTGTGAGTCAGAAGTAAACTTTGTAGTCTGGTATTGGGCATGTGGACTAATATCGGACTTATGCCTTTGTACTGGATTGGATTGGGATGCTTTCTTAATGCCCCATTTCTCTTGTATATGAATCTTACCCTTATATCCATATGTATGTCTATGAATTGTTTCTCTAGTCTACCCGGACTAACACAACAATGAGGAGGGCTTATTAGGGAAGTGAGCGGGTTAGTACTAGTCAGGATCCCTTGTACTCTGCCTCCCTGGACCAGGAAGCCCTCCTTTTGCTCCACCTTACTGTTTAACAGTCTCAGGCCTTGGTGGGACAGTTCCTCCGCCCTGTCTCACAGTGAGTCCTTTGCTCTGTCTCCTGTTCTTAATAGGTAGCTAGATAAGGCATAAAGGGGGGTCATCTCCTCCTGTGGTGGTAATACACTTGATGTCAATTTCATGATTGGAAGTCTAGGGGTGGAGCCTAACCTGTAAATCTGCAGATAGACAATGAGACCTCTGTGGGCATGGCTTTCTCTGAGAATTCTGGGAAGTCTCACGATATTTCCCTCATGGAGATGAGAGACCATCTCCCTAGTTGTTGGAAGACGCTCAACTGACAAGACCAGATGGCAGCATCTGAGGAACTGGAGGAGCTAGAGAAGTCACATGGCCTTACCCTGATGGAACCAGACCTCTGAAGCCGGAGGAACCACAGAGAGACCCCTGCCAGTGCTGAGATGCTTTTGCTGCTTCTACTGCCACCAGACACACAAGACTCTGCACCGACTGGCCTATGACTTCATGAGTCGGAAGGGGGCTTTATGGGCTGGTGTTGGATATATGGGCTTAACATCAGACTCGAGACTTTTAATTTGGGATAATTTCTCAATGTTCCATTGGAATAATTTCTCAATGTTTCATTCTTCTTGTATATGAACCTTTCCCTTATACCCATATGCATGCCTATGAATTTGTTTCTCTAGTCTACCCAGACTAACACACCTCCAATTGCCTGTACCAGCATAAATTGACTTTCAGGGTCACAATAAAGTGATTGCAGGAAAGTCAGGCACCCATTAGACACCTATGGGAAAAATCTACCCTGGGCCCACATACAATGATAGGCACCAGCAACATACCATCACACAGGTGCACTCAAGGTCAATCAATAAGGTCAATACCCTCAACCACACCTTTCCAGCCAGTGGAGATAGGAGGGGATAAATACAAGACTTAGGGAAGGACCCTCTCCATTGTTGGGGTACACTCTGGGAGGTTGGAGGGTGAGCTTCCTCCTACTCAGGGCCATTAATGCTCTTGGGATTTTCCTGCTCTTGGTGCTGCATGCTTGACTCTGCGTGCTGCTTCCACGCTCCTGTTGTGACCTTCCTTTCATGTGGTTTTTGTGCTGTGGGTTCATTTTTAGTCACAAATTTCCCCACTTCCCCCACCATGCGAACTTGCACTCTTTCCAGGAATTGTGTATAATTTTTGAGACTGTAATACCTTGAACTTTCCATTCCCGCATAAAAGTTACCTGGATTTATCAAGGTGCTTCTGAAGTGTGAATTCTTTCAGTATTGAGAAGTAAGAAACCAAAGTAAAACATCTGAGAAATCTAATAGTTTTCTTGCCTTGGCCTCTGGTCTTGGTGTGGCTCCTTTGCTCTGTCCTCTGGTCTCTGTGCCACATCCTCTAGTGCTCCGGGTCTTGACCTCAACTACTTTAGTCAGGGATCTCAAACATGCTGTTGTGGGTTCCTTTCTGAGGGTTCCAGGATTCTCTCTGTTCCTGCTTCTGAAATGGCTCTCTTATCCGCAGGTAAATGGCAACTAAAACTGACCAACTCCATCTTACATGCCCTATTTGCATAGTTCCACCAAATCATTTGGAGGGAGTTACAGAGACATGGATAGAAGAACCATATTAATAAATTGTCCTTCACCACAGCTGCAGAATCCCCTTACTTCATAATCTCAAATGGATAATGGAAGAGAAGCTAAAACGTGCCATAGAAAAATTCAGTGACTAAAGCAAATGGAAGAAACAAGTAAAGAGCTTAACAGATCTCAAAGGACAGGTGGAGGAGGCAAAGTTTTACACTGAAATGTGCAAAGACTGTCACAGGTTGGAGCACCCGAGAGAGCCTGATCACCTCTGATTTTGGACACTAAGCAGGGTTGGGCCTGGTTAGTACTTAGATGAGAGATGACCAGGAATACCATTTGCTGGAGGTAAGACCCCCTTGTAGAGTAGTGGGCTATATGGTGGTCTGCTAACTGGCAGGTAAGCAGTTCAAATCTACCAGTTTCTCCCCAGAAGAAAGATAAGGCTGTCTGCTCTTGCGATGACTTATAACCTCAAGAAGCCAAAGGGGCAGTTCACCTCCATAGAACCATGTCAAGTGACTATCACCTTGTCAGCAATGGATATTTCTGGTGTTGTGTGTGTGTGTCTTTTATGGTATTTGCTTTGGGGTGCAAAGACTTGGAGCTAAAAAAACTGAAGGGAAGGAACAAGGTCAGCATTTCCCAAGCTAAAAGAACTGGGGGGGGGGGGGAGAGAATCAAAACATCGTTTGTAGTATTATCTGATTCTGTAGGCAAAATATTGAATGATGCATGAAACCTCAAAAGAAGGCAGAAGGACTACTCAGTCACTGTATCATCAATAGGAGTCCCAGTGGCATAGTGATTACAATTTGGGCTGTGATCCTCAGGGTTAACAGTTTGAAACCACCAGCCATTTTGTGGGAGAAAGATAAGGCTTTCTACTCCTGTAAACAATCGCAGTCTTGGAAACCCACAATGGGATGTCTACCCTGCCATATAGGGCCCCAGTGAGGTGGAAACAACTTGATGGTAGTGAGTTTGGTACTGTCAATATTTTGACATTCACCCATGTCAAGAGGGCCATGTGATCAAGAACCAATGGTATTGGACCAAGAAACTCAAGCTACACTAAAAATATTAGCCTAAAACCCAGGCTCCAGGAATGGACAGAAATGTTTCATCAAGCTGAGGCAGCACTAGAAGCACTTCCTATCCTAAGCCAATAAATTTGAAAGACACTTACCTGGTCAACCGCCTGAAAGTCCATATTTGTGCCCATTCCAAAGAAAGGTGACCAAATGTATAGAGAATAACATCATCAATATCACATGAGAGTTAAATTTTGCTGAGGATAATTGAAAGATGGTTATAATCATGCATCAATAAGAAACAACCAGAAATTAAAACCAGATTCAGAAGAGGGCCTAAAACTAGAAATATCATTGCCAACATCAGATGCATCTTAGCTGAAAGCAGAGAATATAAAAAATATTACTTGTGTTTTATTGATGACTGTTTTATGATAAAAAAGGCTCACCTCAAATATAATTTGGGGAGAACATTTATTAAGTCTTAAAATAGACAAAGACAACCACAAAGATACAGGCACTATTATCTGAATAAGGGAAGCCATTAGCACAAGGTCACAATGACATCCAAGGTATATTGAGACATAGAGTGTCCAAAAGGTTTAGAGAGCAAAGGAAACTGTCACAAAAGTATGATTTATGGCAATTCAATATATCACAGCTAAAGGTAGAAATATAGAAGTGGAACAGGATCATGATTAGAATCCATATATCATTATGTTAGACAGGGTGCTCTCGAGAAACAAAACCAGAACACTAATGTTTATATATATATATATATATATATATATATATATATATATATAGAGAGAGAGAGAGAGAGAGAGAGAGAGAGAACATAAGAAATAGTTAATCTATAAAGCAGTATGACTTACTCAGTTCAATTCACTTGCATGAGACAGCATGAGACAGTCCTTCAAGCCTTGAAGGCTGCCAGGTAGTCCTCTGTAGAGCTATTCAGGCTATCTGGTAGCAAGCAGCAAGACAGGTCACCAACAGTCAGCCAGATGACAGGGTCCGACAGACCCCAACTCAAGAGATGTATACTCCAGTAGCGTGGCAAAGTAGGTCTTGAAGGAACCTCAAACTACAGTGACATAGTTCACGGGTTAGGTGTCCCACAGGGAGTGTAGCGTGCAAATCAAGGCAGAGAACAAGCTAAGCCAGCCACAGCACAATTGTCCCATCATCAAAGAGCAAGGGACAAGAAAAGCGAGGCTCACATGGTCATTAATCTCTCCACCCTTCTATTAATTCCACATGTGTCCATTGTCCATGTTGCCACAATCAATCTACCCATCACAATTTTGTTCCAAGTTAGGGATTGGTCCATATGGAGGTCTGCAGGGCCAACCCAATCCCAAAGAACACGCCCCTTCCCCTCCCAGAAGAATGCACTGCAGAAGACAGCACTGAAGCTACCGCTCAGGGAGAGGGATACCTCTGATCAGAGCATACAGAAGCAAACAGAGAAGGAAGGAGGGAGACTAGAATACATCCTGGTCCACCAAACCCCAAGGACGATATTCCTGCTCAGAGAAACCAATGCACAGAGAGGACCATAGGGCCTGCCCCACCATGAGACAAAACATTCCTCACTGTCCCATAGAGCTACAGGGGACAACACTGGAGGCACAGTATGGGAATTTTGCCCAATCTGACACACAGTTGGGTGCGTGTCACAGTTGGGTGAAATGCTGAAGGCATGCAACAGACAATGAAGTCTCCAAGGAATATCAAAGATAGACTTTGAGGCCAGGCCATGGACCCCATCAGACTCAACCAGAACACACATACCTAAAGGTCAACAAACAGACCTGGAACTATTTTTTGTAGGCTTTTATTTTCTGTATCATTGGATTTTGTTTTTGTTGTTTGTTTTGGCTTTCTTTTGATCTGCCTTGCTTTTGTGCTTATTATTGTGCCTGAATGTCTATCTAGATAATATAGGTGGGATAAACAATCTGGAGGAGAAAACAATGAGATCCATGGCTCTAGGGGTACATGGGAGAGAGGATGTGGGGAAAGTAAGGGGGCATCAACGAACCCAGGGACAAGGGAACAAAAATGATCTTAATCAATGGTGAGGAGGGTGTAGGAGACCTGGTTGGGCTTGATCAAGGGTACTGAAACCTGAATGAAGGCTGAGCATGATAGTGGGGCAAGAAGAAAGGAAAAGGAAATAGAGGAGAGAACTAGGATGCGATGGGCATTTATAGAGTTCTAAATACAGGCATGTACATATGTAAATATATTTATATATGATGATAGGAAAATAGATCTATGTACATATATTTATATGTCAAGTAAATAGATAGCAGGCGGACATTGGGTCTCTCTACTCAAATACTCCCTCAACACAAGAACACTTTGTTCTAATAACCTGGCATTTCATGATGTCCACCTTCCTGGAACAATTGCTGAAGACAAAATGGGTGCACAGAAAATGTGGTGAAGAATACTGATGGTGCCCAACTATGAAAAGATGTAGCATTTAGGGTCTTAAAGGCTCAAAGACAACGAAGCAGCCATCTAGCTGGGAAGCAACAAAGCCCACGTGTAAGAATCACAACAGCCTGTGTGATCATGAGATATCGATGGGATCAGGTATCAGGCATCAAAGACCCAGAACAAAAAAGCATATCAACGTGAATGAAGGAGCATACTGAACAGAGACCCAAAGCCCATGTGTAGACATTGGACATCCCCTTACAGAAGGGTCACAGGAAGGAAGCGAGCCAATCAGGGTACAGTATAGCATCAATGAAGCATACAACGTTCCTCTCATTCTTTATTAATAGCTTCCTCCCCCAACCCCACTATCATGTTCCCAATTCTTCCTTACAAATCTTGCTAGACCAGAGCATGTGCATGAGTACAGAGAAGAGTTGGAAACACAGAAAACTCAGGACAGATAAACCCCTCAAGGCCAATAATGAGCGTAGAGATAACAGGACTAGAAGGGGAAGTGGGGTGAAAGGGGGAGTAGATCACAATGATGTATATATAACCCCTTTCCTGGGGGATGAAAACAGAAAAGTAGGTGAAGGGAGATATAGGTCAGTGTAAGACATGAAAAAAACATTTGTATAAATTACCAAGGGTTCGGGAAGGAGGGGGGCGGGAGAATGAGAAACTGATACCAAGGGCTCAAGTAGAAAGAAAATGTTTTGAAAATGATGATGGCAACAAATGTACAAATGTGCTTGACACAATGAATGGATGGATTGTGATGAGTTGTATGAGTCCCCAATAAAATCATTAAGAAAAAAAAAGATTGGGCCAGGGCCTCCTGACCAAGGTACACAGGGCAAGACTGTAGGGCATGACTCTTGACTATGCAACCCCCAGGAGCCCTACGGACTATGTAGTTTTAGGTTTGGCTGCATTCCACAAGGCCCACAGTTCAAAACCACCAGCCACTCCTTGGGAGGAAAGCGAGCTTTTCTACCTGCATAAAGTCACGGAAACTCACAGGGGCAGTTCTACCCTCCCTAGAGGATCTGCATCGTGTCATTGGTACTGAGTTTGAGCTAAGTACTGTCCCCAGTACCTTGGTCTCAGTCAAGGGCACACCCTAAGGAGAAACTGCTCCTCCCTGGCATGGCTGGAAAGGAGTGGAGGTAATCTACTTCAAAATGTATTCTTCTTGAGGGCAAGTTATCTACATTCTTGGTTAATGATCAGAAAGACTTTAGAGAAGGTTTAATCTATAGATTCTGCAGATGGATTTTGGGCTGTCACTGTCATCCTTAGGCTTGTGCAAACCCGGGCACACAGAATTTAAGCTCTACTACACTATGCAAAGGTATATGATGTGTAGATCATAACACACTATGGGTAGCATTGCAAACAATGAGAAATTGCAGAACACTTAATTTGCACTTTACAGAACCTGCACATATCCCCAAGATAAAAGTGGGAATATTGCCTGGCTTCAAATCATGGAACGTCTGCATCAGGATTGTTCCTTGACATCAAGCTTATTAGCTCTATAGGCTGAGGATGTCACCTGAGAAACAGGACAACATGAAGCATTCAACATCAAGACCGGAGCCAGGCTCTTTAACAACCTGTGATACGCAGATGATAAAATCTTGCTTATTGCAACTAAAACTAAACTCACTGCCACCCGGCCGATGCCAAGTCAAAGTGACCCTACAACACAGGGTAGAATTGTCCCTGTGAGTTTCTGAGATGGCAACTCTTTAGGAGAGTGAAACGTCCCAGCTTTCTCCTCTGGAGTGGCTGGTGATTTTAAACTGCTGACTGGGCAGTTAACAGCCTAACTCATAGCACTTACTGATACAGGTCAAATTACAATTCACTGTAAAGAGGGAGTGGGAGGGGGGGAATTTCACAAGGGACCCAACCATAAACACCGTGTTGAACAAACAGTGTTGAAGAGCAAGCATGTCACTTTGAGGACTAAGGAGTGCCTGACCCAAGTTATGGTATTTTCAGTGCACGTGGGCATTGACTAAGGAAGACCAAAGAATAATTGATGTACTTGAGTCACGATGTTGGTGAAAAATATTGCAAGTACTGGCAGAATAATGGACCAATCTGTCCTGGAAGAAGTGCAGCCAGAAGATTCCTTCAAAGCCAGGATGATGAGACTTTGTCTCATGAATTTTGGAAATGTTATTAGGAGGACGTGACTCCTGAAAACAGACATCATGCTTGGTAAAGTTGAGAACCAGTGACAAACTGGCAGCCTTCCAATGAGTCGGATTGAGATGATGGCAGCAACAGTGGGCTCAAGTATAGCAACTTTGAGGACGGTCAGTGCTACCTGGCAGTGCTACTGAGTCCCTGGGAGTCTGAATTTACTCAGTTGCACCTAATCAGGACCACAATCTTTGCCGAAGTAGATTGCCAGGAAAACCTTGCTTCTATGGAACCCCTGGGTGAGGCCCAACCTCCAACTTTCAGGTTAGTCAATAAACCGTTTGCTCACCCGCGAGCACCACTCAGGGAACTTGTTAATATTTTCATTCAGAGATCTAAGGGACAGGAAAAAGATAAGCAACTAATAATTTGCAAATTCTACATGAAAAGTAAAATACGATCATGAAATATGCAAACACCTGGAGTTAGAAAATCAAAAAGGAAAAACACGCTAAGCCTATCATCAAAAGAATTAAGCACTGCCAGAGTGCTCTTAGAGGCAGGTGTAGCAAAAATTCATCTTAGAGACTTTGGATATGCAATCAGGAGAGAACAGTCCCAGAGAAGGCATTCAGCTTGAGAAAGTGGAGGGACAGTGAAAAGGAGGAAGCCCCTCAAGGAGGTGGAGCAATACAGTGGCTGCAACAAGGGGCTCAAACGTAGGAATAATTGTGAGGATTGTGAAGTAATGCTTCCTTCCGTTCTGTTCTGGTAAGAATAGATTTGCTATGGGTCAGAACCGACCTGATAGCACCTGCTAACAATAAGGGGGAAATATTGAAGAATGCAGGATGCATCAAAAGATGGAAGGAATACACAAAGTCACTATATCAAGAAGAACGGGTTGACATTCAGCCATTTCAAGATATGGGGCCCAGAACCAGTGGTACTGAAGACGTCCAAACTGCACTGAAGACATCAGTAAAAATCCAGGCTCTGGGAATTGACAGAACACTAATCGACATGTTTCAACGAGTTGATAAAGCTCTAGAAGCAGTACTAGTCTATGTCATGAAATTTGAAAGACCACAACTCGGCCAACTTATTGGATGTGATCCATGTTTGTGCCCATTCTAAAGTTGACCCAACAGAATGCATACATTTGCAAACAATGCCATTAATATCACATGCAAGTGGAATTTTGCCAAAAGGTAATTCAACAGTTGCAGCAGTAAAACGACTGGAAGCTGTCAAATAGGCTGGATTCAGAAGTCATGACTTATCTGTGCATGCATAAAGGAGATCAAAGAAGAACTGAAGCATTTGAATTTATAGTGGGGTCGAAGGATATACCGTGAACAGCCAGAAGGAGAAATAAAGCTACCTTGGAAGAGCCAGAACGCTGTTTATGGGGAGACCGTCTCATGTACCAGTGTACTTTAGAAAAGACCCATCCCTGGAAAAAGAAACCACGCTTGGTAAAGTAAAGGTGCAAAAAAAAGAGAGGACGATCCTCGCTGACATGGACTGACACAGTGGCTGGGAAAAAGGGGTGGGGTGGGGGTGGGGAAGGGCTCAAATATAACAATCGAGGGAACGGCGCACGATCCAGCCTTGTTTCCTGCTACTGCACTCAGAGTTGCTAAGAACTGGAGTAGTTCAACAGCACCCAACGAGCAGATTAAAATGCTAAACTGTTCAACTGCAAAGTTTTATGTTCTGAATTAAGGACAAACAAGAAAAAGGGAAGGTCAACGAGAGTCACTCCCCAGTGGTCACCTAGTAATACGTGACAGAGCGGAGAACCAAATGGTTTTAGTCTGTCTAGACCTCGCTCTTTGCTGCTCATTTGTCATTAGGTTGGCATGGAGTGCCCGGGAGGCGCAGCCCCGCCCACAAAGGGGCGGAGCCCCTGCTGCCGTACAACGTGGCCGCGCTCAAACCCTGTTTACCGAGCGTCTCCTAGGCTGCCGTACAGCGCGGCGGCGCTCACCCTCTGAGCCGCTGACTCTGACGCAACTTCCGTTTCTGCGCAGTCCTATTTGACCTCTGAACTCTCGGGCACCTTCTTCCTCTTCCGGGGACGCTGTGTAGAGGTATGGCTGCTGCTTGCTTTTTCCTGCTCTCCAGTTTCGTGCCAATCGGCCGCCATCCGTGGCGTCGCGGGGCCGGGCGGTTCTTTGGCTCACTCCTTTGAGCTGGAGCGGCAGGGAGGGGTTCGGGAGTGGGGCTAGGGGTGAGCAGGTCCCCTGACTTTAGCTTGGGACGCCTCTCGACCCGGCGGCTGCGACGGAGTGGGGAAGGGCCTGAACACCCGGCCGGCTTTGGCTGCCTCGGAGCCTGCCGTCTGCGGACAGAAGCCCGTGGCGGCTTTGATACTGAGGCCCTTGCGTTAGCGCCACGACTGTGCGTTTTCTTGGGCGCCGGGCCGGGGAAGGAGCCGAGCACCCAGGCGTGTGCTGGTTTGAGAGTGGTAACGCGGTTCCGGTCTAGTGAGGGCGCTCCTCTGTGTTGTGAAGATGGAGCAAACGCGTACCGCCCCGCTGTGTGCTTTGGGTTCCGATGACTTGGCTTAAGGGTCCTTAGGGGTAGTCAGATGGGAACTGCCGTTTGGTAAAGACTGGCCCTCAGAGTGGAAAAACTGACTTTGTAATGCGGTGCTTGCCAGATTGGATAGATAAAAAGAAGCTGGACTCGGGTCCTTACATAGTGGCGCTTTGGGTAGGCCAGGGGAAAACTGTTTGGCCGTTCATTTACTAAGCCTGTTCAAGGTAAGCTCATCCGTGCCTGTTAGAGCCCGTTGCCTCATATTTAAAGGCACTGATCTGAAGAGCAGCCCGTTTCAATTGATGACAGGTGTGGAGCTGGGTGACCTTTGTAACCAGTAGATGACATGCTTTTGTGACAGGATGTGCTCCTTCTGAAATCCAGTTTGGATACCACCCATGCAAAATCGGGAGGGAGGAGCCTGGTAGTCAGAATTGTAACCAAGTGCCCTTGCTGGGTATTGGCAAACAATGGACTCTTTAAGTTTCTGACTGCCCTTGAGTGAGCGATTTTTGCAAGATTACCTTCAGGTAACAGTAACTCCATGGGTGATACAAGCATCAAACTAAATAGTTGGCAGTTTTAACTCCCAGCATTAAAGGGGGCCTGATGAACTTCTCCCAAAGGGTCCCAGCAGGCCTAAAGACCCCAGGGAAGTTAACAAGTGGCTAGATAGGAGATCGATCAAAAAATTACCTCGTGTTGGTTGGGTTTTTGTGAAGTTCTTTTCACCGTGCAAACTTTTAAAATTCTCTCCCATCATTAGGCATTCACAATGGTTCAGCGTCTGACCTACCGGCGTAGGCTGTCCTACAACACAGCCTCTAACAAAACGAGGCTGTAAGTACTTTAAATTTTTTTAAACACCTGCTCTCGCAGTTATATTGCAAAATACTGACCCCTTGCCCTTTTTATCCGCTCCATTTTCCAGGTCCCGAACCCCTGGTAATAGAATCGTTTACCTTTATACAAAGAAGGTTGGGAAAGCACCCAAATCTGCATGTGGCGTGTGCCCAGGCCGACTCCGAGGGGTAAGTGATAGCGGTTTTTTGTGGACAAGGGTTACATGCCATCGGTTTACTCCCTCAGTAATAGGCTGAGGGGGCCCTCTAAGGGCTGAGAATCACTAAGCATCCACAGACAAAAGCCTGGCAAGAACAGCCGTTTCTCAAAAAGTTTGTAGCGGGAATGCCATGTCAGACCATTCAAGACTTTTGTTTCTACAGCCTACTGGTAAAGTTTGTGTTTTTAGTATGAGGGAATCTGTTTCTGGTGTTGAAGTATCACAAAATAACCTCAGCGTTTTCTCTGTAGGTCCGTGCCGTGAGACCCAAAGTTCTCATGAGGTTGTCTAAAACCAAAAAACACGTCAGCAGGGCTTATGGTGGGTCCATGTGTGCTAAATGTGTCCGAGACAGGTAAGTGAGACTTAAATCTACTTCCCTGCCAAAGATGTCTGTCTGCTTGGGGGGTGAGGGTGGGGATAGCTTCTGTATGCTAATTTTCAGGCTTGATATTTAAAATGACCAGCTTTCTTACATAACAAGTTGCATATTTTGAAGTATTAATTAGGCGTGTGCAAGCTGATAAATGGTATTAATTCAAATCAATTCAGCCAAAATGTGGGGGCCTTTAGATACAGAAATAAAGATGTTACATTTTAGGTAAGGAAAGACAAGCCTTTATGACAGTGAGTGAGTTGGTTTTATGTGCCATGGAGAGGTATGAATATGTATTAATATAGTGGTTGGGAGAAAAGGTATGCCTTAGATTCTTGAAAGCCCTGAGCTGGATCTTCTAAGATGCTCCATGGATAGATGGATGCTGTGGTTTTGTAAGGCATGGGGAAATCTTGTGTGGTTGGAGCAGAAGGCTTTAGGAGGTCACACTCAGGTAGAAATCTACTTTCACATTGGAAACCTATATAGTGTGCACAGATGAATGTTTGGGGCCTATAGATTTCATATCTGAAGGTTGGAGAACTGACATCCATCAAGACATGAAGACTGGGGCGGAGAGGAGAGTTGCAAGGAGGATGAAGGCTTGGAGACAAGACTGCAGCCTTGGGGGTGATAGGGACATTTAGATGACAAACACTCATGAGCTCTCTGCTTCTCACAGGCCCATCAGGAAAGTGTCACCATCAGCCGGGGCACAGCCTGTACTGCCCATACTTGTTCTCAGAACTGACACACCACCAAGATTTAGTCCCAGGTTTTATTAAGAAGCTTATTAAATTGCTTTTCCAAAGACAACATAAGTTAGAAGGATTTGAGGAGTGGTTGATTTTGATGTAAAGGGGAGACTGGTTTCACATGGGTGAAAACAAATCAGGAAGGGTGTTAACAGTAAAGCTCTCAAAAGACAGAAAGCTGAGCCTTAGAAGTGGCAGAACAGAGAGAGACATGTGCCCTTGGAGTTTAGGTCTTAAATGCTCAAAATAATAGCAGTAACCTTCTCTTTCCCCCCCCCCCCCCCCATTTTATTCAGTCCTTGACAAGTGAGGAAGTTAAAACAGTATTAAATTGGTCTTTAGCTTTCTAGGGAACCTTAGGGCATAGTAGTTACACATAGGACTGCTAACCACAAGGTCGGCATCTCACCCACCAGCTGCCTGCTTGTCACGAGGAAGAAAGATGAGCTGAGCTACTCTAATTAAGCTAGCTATAAGTTATCAATTTACAGGTTGACGGTGAGTTTGGATTTTGGTTTGGGAACCTTACTCCAGAGTCCTGTGGCACTGTGGACTGAGTGTTGAGCTGCTTCCCTCGTGGTAAGCAGTTGAAACCTACCAGCGACTGCCAGGAAGAAAAATGAGGCTGTCCTGTGAAAGTGGTCTTGGGAGTCCTGGATCGAATGGGTTGGGGTTGTAGAGCCTTCATACAGAGAAAGTAGCCTGCCCCAGGACATAACTAGTAAGTGGTAACGTTGAACCCAGATTCTGGGCTTCTGGAGTGTATGCTTTACACAAATCAAATAAAAAGGGTTAGGTCCTGATAGTGATACATCTAAAACTGCATAATTAGGGAAAGGATCTTCTCTGGAAATAATTTTAATTGTTGATGGTAGCCAAGGGGAGGGGTGGGGCATGGATCTGGTGCAGTAACCATGGAATTGAAAGGTTTTCCCCCTTAGGTGGTGGCGCTGCAAGAAGTAGACCTTGAGCCTTAAGGAAAGGGACCTGTTGATAGAATCCCTGCTCTTAGAATTTTGCTCTATCTGGTGTGGGTTTTTGTTTCTTTTAACTTTCCTTCTTTTCTGTACTGGTTGTGATACTATTTATGGAACTTTTCTTGCCTTGTGCTAAATACTGCATTGGCTTTGTTTTTTTAATTATTTGTGTTCTGTTTCCTTTCCAGGATCAAGCGAGCTTTCCTTATTGAGGAGCAGAAAATCGTTGTGAAAGTGTTGAAGGCACAAGCACAGAGTCAGAAAGCTAAATAAATACAAATGAAGCTTGTTTGAGCAATAAATCAAATTACTTGTTCTGGTATTTCTGTTGTCATTTGTTAGTTTATAGATGACATATCTTGAGGGTTATTTTAAAAGTCAGTTGCAGGAATTTTTTTTTTATATCATTTCTATCTTCTGCTTACCTAGTAAGAATTTGCTATGATCATTTCAAAGTATTCCCTATTCTTCCAGCTCTGCGTTGGTGAGTTAGTGCATACGGTTAGATTCAAGCGGACCTACATGGTGTTTTTTTAAGTCATGCAAAACTCGATTTGTTCTTGGGACTATCCTCTGCTAGTAGGAAGAGAGCAACCCTATGCACAGGCACTGGGAAGGAATCCTTGGATAGCTAACCAGGAGGCAGGCAGTTGAAAAACCCTTGTTTGGATTAACCCTTGTTTGGATTCAGGGGCAGGGGTCACTAAGAATCAATTCAGACAGGCTTTTTTGTGGGAGAGATGAATAGGAGGGAAATTATATGTCTTAAATGTCTACTTCAAGAGTTTTCCTCGTAAATAAAAATGTTCTTTAATCAGCATTTTGCCTCAGGAATGGGGTCACAGCTCCTATGTGTCTTCATTTGCATTTTAATCCAGACAGGCTGGAACTTTCATGTTTTTTCCCCCAGTATGCTCAACAGTATCTGTATATAGAGCTATCACTCTCCCTTTTAGTCAGTGCTCCAAGTGTAGTAAATTTCCCAGTTATCCAATGTTAGATTTACAGATGGAAAAAAGCTGTCTGCATGTTGCTAGGATTTTTGGAAAGCACTTATAGTAATAAAACTCGGAATAGTGACTGCCGACCCTAGGTGGTAGAGTGGGGCTCCTGTCAATTTTTATTCTCAGACATTAGAGGTCCACTAGGCTTCCTCAAACACCAGGTAATTAAACAGTGATCAAATCGTTTTGTGATGGTGTTAATTGATCATACAGTAGAAGATGATATATTCCCAGTAGATACAACATACTTAAAAAACCTTGGGGTGCGCTGAACATGTGATGACTTAACACTTGGGTCTGCTGACTGCAGGGTCAGTAGTTTGAAACCAACAGTCACTCCCAGAAAAACAGCTTTTATTCCTGTGAAGGATTAGTTGAAAACCCATGGTGACACATACCTTGTCCCATATGGTTGAGATTGAGTCAGTGGACTTTTGCAATTAACTGATTCTGTAGTGTTTGTGCTTGGTAAACTTAAGTAGATTTCTCAATAGCTGTGGAGGGGCCAGCCTGAATGTGTAACATTTCATTTATCCCTTTTAAGTGTATTTCAACTCCATGACCTGGCTGTAGGACTAAATTGTAATCCATGGAGAAGCACTGCTACAATCATCTCGGAATAGCTGGTGGGTTTTGAACCATCTACCTTCTGGTGCACCAGTTTCTTCCTATTGTGAATTGCATATCCTGAGTTTTCAGCAAAGAAAAATTGATTAGCAAGTTTGGAGAGAGTATTGGATTTTGATTGGAGAAGTATACGGATAAGAAAGACGGATACTGGTATTTTTACTTACCAAGTATCTCAACAGGTAATTTAAAAACCATTGAAAAAGATCCCCTTCAATTTCAGAAGTTTTAGCAGTGTGATACCTTTCATATGATTTCCTGTTTTAGGCATACAGTAGACATTTTTACTCAATTGAAATTACAATATATATGAATTTTTGACTATGCTGTTCACATTTGTGAACAGAATTTTCCCTAATAGTTTTTTACTGACATGTAATTCAAATGGTCAGATAATTCACTAGTTCAATCACTTCAGTCATCACCAGTGTTGTAGAACATACTCTTCAATCTTGTACTTAATAACTCCCCGTTACCTCCCAACTTCCCTGCCATATTCCCAAGTGACCATTAATCTAGTTACTATCCATAGATTTACCTATAAAAATAACAAGGTGGTCTAACTGCATTTGCAACAATCCACTTTCCAATGCATGCTAGCGAGATTGTCACATCTTTGGTCTGATTGCCCAGGGACTCAATTGTGTATATTTCCCCTTCACTTTATTAATTTTAACTGACCCTAAAATAGGTAAGGGTGATCAAATGATAATGTACTTTGACTTAATGTCTGCCATAACCCACATAATGTGATAAATAGGGCTATTCGTATCCCTCAATTAGGGAGGGGATTTGCCAGAGCCTAAGTCTGGATTCCAAATGGATTTGGGGTTCTGTTATCCCAAACCTGCAAACCAGGATGTGAACAGAATCCTTGAGAAAAAAAAATGGCTGTGTATGCCTTCAAATCTATGTGCTACACTTTAACCACTTTTTGGGGTCCACATGTAGGCTATTTGCAATTTTCCATTTTGATCCTAGATATTCTTACACATCAGATTGTGTCACTCGATGGTTTTTGTTTTAAATGCATGAGCTGGCATTGCATTTAGAAATTAAGTTTAACTCTTGGGTTGCAATGAGTGTGTCTTAGGATATGAGATATGGGTAGACTGGTGCCTGTGTTAAGTGTGGGTATTGACCACACTTAAGACTCCCTTTACTTTACCTGGGCTCTTCATTGCACCCCACCCTCTCCCACTGTCCCCTTCAGTTCACTTCTCCCACCAATTATTCAACAGGAGTGTAGCAGTATTCCGGGGAAGGCCCGAATATAGAAGAACATTGACATATGAATACAGGGTCAACTGTTCTCAAGTGATCAGAATGGATTCTATAACTACTTGGGATTTTGACTGAGTTTAAAAATGAAACTTCTGATTGAATCCAGTTCTGTGTGTGTGACTTAAAATATCCCTGACGGGTTCCTCAAAAGACATGTGAATCTAGTCAGTGGTTTTCTTTCTTAAAGTCTAGAATTTCCCCTTGCTTTTAAATTCTATTAGAAGGATCAGGGAGGGGAGTACATTTCACCCTCAAAAGCAAAGAATCTCCATATGTTTCAGGAAATCAAGTTTAGTTTCAGCAGCTTAAAAACATTTCTACCTTCATGGTTATGAGCTTGGGCTTGCAGGATTTTAAAGCTCTCCGCCCTGTTCAGCTTTTCCAAGGAGTCCTGGTGGGATTGCTGAATAAACATTGAGGACTAGCCAAAATGTCTGTGGACCAAACCACCACTAGTCACTGGAAGATAGAGGAGGCCATCTGCTCCTGTCAAGACTTAACAATTCTGAGACCAATAGCAGAAGGTTGTTGTGAGTCCAAATCAATTCATGAAAATAATTGCATGCTAACTATGAGAAGACTGGTTCTAAAAACTGGTCCTTATATAACAAAATTGCATCTTGATTCAGAATATTTTTTAATCATTTTACTGAAGGATCCTACAACTCATCACAATCCACACATCCATTGTGTTAAGCACATTTGCACATTTGTTGCCATTATCATTTTCAGAACTTTTCTACTTGAGCCCTTTGTATCAGCTTATTTTATACCCTCCCTCCCTTATGAACCCTTGGAAATTTATAAATTATTTTTTCATGTATTGCACTGACCAATGTATCCCTTCACCCACTTTTCTGTTCTCCATCCCCCTGGGAGGGAGTTAGTTATATGGAGATGATCGTGTCTGTTCTCCTTTTCTGCCCCCATCTTCCCTTTACCCTCTGGGATGGCTACTCTCAATATTGGTCCTGAGGGGTTTATATATCCTGGAATCCCTGTGCTTCCAGATGTTATCTGTACCAGTCAGTTACACGCTCTGGTCTAGTCAGATTTGTAAGGTCAAATTGTAGTCATGATAGTTGGGGGAGGAAACATTAAAGAACTAGTGGAAGGTCGTATGTTTCATTAGTGCTATACCGCACCCTGAATGGATCTTCTCCTTGAAACCCTCTTTAAGGAGATGTCCAGTTGCCTACAGAAGGGCTTTGAATCTCAGACCACTCTTCACTCCCCCTCATTCACAATGATATGATTTTGTGTTCTGATTTTTTGATGCCTGATACCTAACCCCATTGACACCTCATTATCACACAGGCTGGTGTACTTCTTCCACGTGGGTTTTGTTGCTTCTGAGCTAGATGACTGCTTGTTCATTTTCAAGCCTTTAAGACCCCAGATAGCCAGGCACCATCAGCTTTCTTCACCACAATTGCTTATGCATCCACTTTGTCTTCAGTGATCATGTCCAGAAGATGAGAATCATGGAAATCCAGGTTAATAAAACATACATGTTCTTGTGTTGAGGGAGTACTTGAATAGAGACCCAATATCCATCTGAGACCTTAATACTAAACCTATAAATACAAAACCTATAAATGTATGTACATAGATCTATTTCCCCATCGTCATATATAAATATATTCACATTTGAACATGCTTTTATTTAGACCACTCTAAATGTCCTTTGCCTCCTAGTTCCTTCCTCTATTTTCTTTTACTTTCCTCTTGCCCTACTATCATGTTCAGCTTTCATTTAGGTTTTAATAATTACTCTCGGTTACATTGCCCTTGATCAAAACCTACCAGGCCTTCTATACCCTCCTTGCCATCAATTTTTGGTTACTTGTTGTTCTCTTATTCCTGGGTTTGTTAACACCCACTTCCTTTCCCCTACCTCCCGCTCTCCCATGTCACCCCTGGAACAGTGGGTCTTGTTGCTTTTTCTTCATTGTTTATACTGCCTATCTTATCTAGATAAACGTGCAGAGACAATAATATGCACAAAAACAAAGAGCAAAACTAAGCAATAAAAGAAAACAAAAAATGACAAAAAAAGAAAACCTATAAATAGTTCAAGGTCTGTTTAGTGATCGTTAGGAGTATTTTCCTGTCAAGTTTGATGGGGTGCCATTCCCTGGCACCACAGTCTATTTTTGGTATTCTCTGGGGATTTCATTGCTCTGTTCCCCTTGCTATTCTGTAGCACCCTTTAGTATTTCACCTCTGTGTGGTGGGGTCAGATTGGGCACAATGCCCACACTGTGCACTGTCTCCAGTGTTGTCCCCCTTAGAGCTAGGGGTCAGTGAGGAGGGCCATGTCTCATGAGGGGGCCAGCCCTATGGTCCTCTCTGTGCATTGGCTGCTCTGAGCAGGAATATGGTCCCCAGGGCTTGGTGGGCCAGGAAGTGCTCCACTCTCTCCCTCCCCCTTAGTTTGTGCCTGTGTGCTCTGATGTCCTTCTCCCTAAGCTGTAGCCTCAGTGCTGTCCTCTGAAGTGAATTCTTCAGGGGGGGAGGAACGGGGGGAGGGAGGGGAGGATAGTCCACGTAGTTGTGATTGAGAGTATTTTCTTAACTAGGGATAATCAAGATTGGATGAAGGTTTATTAACAACCTGGGATATGTTGATGACCCACCCTTGCTTGCTGAAAGTGAGGAGGAATTGGAGCATCTGCTGATGAAGATCAAGGATTGCAGCTCAATGTAAAGAAAGCAAGTCCTCACAACTGGACCAATGGAGAATGGGATAGAGAAACAGCTGAAGTCGCCAAGGCTTTTGTTTTGGTTAGAACCAAAATCAATTCTCATGCAAACGGCAGTCAAGAGATTAAAAAAACTTAAAATTGCATTATGTAAATCTGCACAAGACCTCTTTAGAGTGTTGGGGGAAAAGAAAGGATGTTAAAAAGAAAAATAAGTTACTTTGAGGACTAAGATACTCCTGATCCAAGCCATGGTATTGTCCTTTGCCTCATATGCATGTGCAAGTTCTACATTGACTGCAGAAGACCTGAAAAGAATCAACGTATTTTCACGTGGTGCTGGTGAAGAATACTAAAACTCTCATGTATTGTCAAAATAACAAACAAATCTGACTTGGAAGAAGTACAGCCAGAAAGCTCCTTAGAGGCGAGGATGGAGAAACTCATCTCATGAACTTTGGACCTGTTGTCCTAAGAGACCAGTCCGTGGAAAAGTCCAACATGTTTGGCAAAGAAGAAGGGTCTTGACAAGGTGGACTGACACAGTGGCTGCAATAACCACTCAAACATAAGAACGATTGTGAGGCTGACACAAGACTAGGCAGTGTTTCATTGTGTTGTACGTAGGGTCTCTATGAATGGAAACTGACTCAATGGCACCTGATGACCACAGGGGCAATTGGTCCTATGAAAATTGATAGTTAATATTAATTCAAATTAATTCTGCCCAAATGTTTGGGACCTTTATACTAGAACAGAAATGAATCCAAAGGCCCTTTGGGAATGTGGAAGAACAGGTATGAAATGTTAGAAACTATAAATCTTATCAAAGTAATCAAAATGCAATAGATTTCTTATGGGCTACGGCTGTGAAGCTGGGCTGAATATTTTGACTCTACATTCAACTACCTCTAGCTGGTAGACATTTGATGATGAAATATCATCATGGCACAAGTGGGAAGGCTGGAGCTACTTGTGACAGGTACTTGAGCACACCTATGTCCAACTCAGCATTGAGTGGCATTTGGTGTATAGCTTAAAATTAGCCATGATTGCATTTACATTCAGGAAATCAGCAAAAGTCACTTTTTTTTTTATCCTCAAAGAAGTTGGTAGACATTAGCGATAGTGTGCCACTGGTAATTATTCAAGTTAGAGTCTATCTTCACAACTAACGTATACAAGTGATGCAGTTGGCACCAGGAACTTGGCACTCTAGTATGTATTTAGCGATGCTTTGGGTTCTAGGGTAATAGTCTCATGGAGCAACTCTGTCAATTATGTACAAAGGAACAAAACACCACCCTGTCTTTCACCATCCTCACAATGGTTGTTACATTGGAGGTCATTGTTTCAGCCTCTGGGTCAATGTGTCTTCCAGAGGACCTTCCTCTTTTTCACTGCCCCTCTCCTGTGCCAAGCATGAAAGTTCGTGAGTCCAACCCTTGCCATGTGAGGAGCATTATGGCTGTACTTCTTCCAAGAGGGATTTATTTGTTCTTTCGGTATTTTCATGATTTGTCACCAGCACCACAATTCAAATGCATCAATTCTTCCATCTCTTTTCTTTTCTTTGTAAAACCAATTTATTTTTAACCTGGTTTGATGAAGGTGAACCCAAGGCTTTTCAACGGTGTCCTTTGTTTTAAAAACATTTTCCATTTTGAATACCTTAAGTCCAGTGAATATGGACTATCTCATCAAATGATTCGTCACTAAGGAGCAACAGCCCAGTGGACACCTGGCTGGTTGTGACCCGCAGCCAGAAAGAGCCCCCTTCCTAGAAGAGAGTGGGGGAAACAAAGCTTTCCTGAACTGCATCGTAGGAGGGTTAGAAGTAAAGAGACTCTTCTCTGTATAAAGGGGCATTTAAATTATGCAGTCCCTTAGATAATTTCAGCATGAGTCTACTATTAAGAAGGAAAGGGATCAGAATTATTGACAGAATTCCCCTGCTATCCATTTAGCTTCTATTTCTTTTGTCTGTGCAAACAGCCTTAGGGCTCTGCCCTCTCTTCTCTCTCTCCCTTAGGAGCTGGAAATAAGCTTACAGCTTGACGTGCCCCAAAGAAAAAATGGTTTTGAAGAAAATGCAAATGTTTGTGGCATCTTAGTGTACATCTTATAAAGATTTTATTAGGCCATATGGTCTCTGTCGCAGTTGCTCATCTCTGCTATTGTAAGAAAAAGCAGCCATCGACAGTCATGCAGAGTGAATGAGCATGGCCGTGTCTCAATACCGAGTCAGGGCTGCGCCGACCTGCAGGTGGCCATAGTCTACTGACCCCTGCTTTAGATGGTTCCTGCCTCCGCAGACATGTGGTTGTGATTGCATGACCAAGCCATACGATCCAGACCAATCGAGAATGGCCTTGTGTAGCCTGATCAACACAAAACCAATCAGGAAACCCAAATCACTCACCTCTGAGCGGATTCCAATTCAGAGCAGCCCTCCACAGGGTTTCTGAGGAGGTCAACCTTTCTGGGAGCAGACAGCCTCATCTTTCTCCCATGGAGCACCAGGTGGGTTCAACTGGACCTTGAAGTGGACCGGCCAATGCTTCTCGATAGCATCGTACTCAACTGCAAGGATCATGAAAATAATAACTCTATTTATCCCATATGTTGTCAATCACCACCTCTGTGATGTTAACGAGGCAGGATCCGATCTGCAGGATTGGGTTGTATCTTCAGTCACTATTTCTGAGATATAGAAGGAGGGATCTGGCTAGGCCAGGGGATCTACACTGGTACAGATAGGAACCAGAAACACAGGGTGTTTTAGTCCGGGTAGACTAGAGGAGCGAATTTCATAGACACACATATAGATATAAGGAAAATGTTTATATATAAGAGAAATAGTACATTAAGAAAGCATTCCAATCCAGTCCAGCACAAAGTCAAAAGTCCGATAGTAACCCATATGCCTGATATCAGTCTATAAAGTCTCCTTCCGACTCACGAAGTCACAGGTCAGTGGGTGCAGAATCCCAGCACTGGCAGGGGTCTCCACATGCTCCTCGCTTCCAGGGCTCAGGGCCCATTAACAACAGAAGTAACTCATCGTTAGCAGAGGTCTCCATGTGGTCGCCCCAGCTTCAGAGGTCTGGTTCCATCAAGGCAAAACTGTGTGGTTTCTCTGCCGGCTCCTCCAGCTTCTCAGACACTGCCATTTTGTCTTTTTCGTGATTAATTGTCTCTGAGACTAACTCCCAACAACTGGGGAAGATAGCTTCTCGTCTTCACGAGAGAAATATCGTGAGATTTCCCAGAAGTCTCAGGAGAAAGCCATGCCCACATAGAGGCCTCATTGGTTACTCAATGACTATCTCCAGATTAACAGGCTAGACTCCACCCCTACATTTCAATCATAAAATTAACATAAGCACATGACTGCCACACAGACAATCCAGGACAGATGATCCCTTTAGAACCAGTGGTGAGCATGGTGATAATGGGAGGGTGGAGGGAAAGTGGAGTAGAAAGGGGGACCCAATTATAAGAATCTATATACATATAACTTCCTCCCTGGGGCATGGACAACAGGGAATTGGGTAAAGGGAGACATCAGACAGTGTACAATATGACAAAATTATAATAATTTATAAATTAACAAGGGTTCATGGAGGGGAGAGGAGAGGGAAAATATGAGGAACTAATACCAACAGCTTAAGTAGAAAGAGGATGTTTCAAGAATGATGATAGCAACTAATGTACAGGTGGGTTTGCATACAATGGATGGTTGTGTTAATTGTGATAAGAGTTGTATGAGCCCTCAATAAAATGATTTAAAAAAAAAAAGGATGGAGTAAACAAGCAGCAGTGAAAAGGCTCTACCACCAGCAAGGAAAATGAGCCAGGAATGAAGCACATCTTTTGGGCTTGGAACAACTGTGTGGAGAAGAATGGAGGCGCAGGGAAGCGTTGGTGCTAAGACACATGGAGACCACCTGAAAACACCACACCCACAGAGGCTCCCAGGACAAGGACTTTTCCCTAGAACTGGCAGAAAGAGAAAGTCTTCCCTGAGAGTTGGGACCCTGAGTTCCAACTTCTAGGCTCCTGAACGTGAGAGAAAGACCTTCTATTTGTTGATGTCATCCACCTTTCAGATCTCTGTTTTGATAGCATGAGAGCAGTGGTTCTCAACTTTCCTAATGTCGACACCCTTTAATACATACAGTTCCTCATGTTGTGTTGACCTCCCCCCAACCATAACATTATTTTCTTTTAAATAATTTTATTGGGCGCTCGCACAACTCTTATCACAATCAATACATGCATCTATTGCATGCAAACCACATTTGTACATTTGTTGCCATCATTCTCGAAACATTCTCCTTCTAATTAAGCCCTTGGTATCAGCTCCTCATACTTCCACTCCCTCCCCATTATTCTCATTGCTACTTCATAACTGTAATTTTGCTACTGCTATGAATTGGGTGATCCCTGTGAAAGGATCACTCGATCCTCAAAGGGGTTGCGACCCACAGGTTGAAAACCACTGTACTTGAAAAAGACAACTTAACTTGTGAAAGGCACAGTAGGACCGATAAGTACCCTATAGACTTCACGATTGAAATTGTTGGTAAAGTTAAGTGAGATGTTGAAGGAAGGCCTTTCTGGGAAGGGGAGATTTAAGCAAAGATCTGAAGGCCTGGAGGAAGGAGCCATGCGGATGTCCAAGGAAGAGTATTTCAGGTATTGTCTTGAAGCAAGGCGGTGGGTGACCTATGGCCCGAGCTGAGGGAGAGAGGTAGGAGATGAGGGGTAGGAGTTCTGTGGGTTTCAGGTTAACCAGGCCTGTTGTTCACTGTCAGCAGCTGTTTGACCACCTTATCCAGACAGGGACCCCGCTATCCTTGACCCAACACTCAGTGAACCTCTGAATGGCCCCCTGCTGATACCTCACAAGCCAGCCAGGAGTCTGAGGAACCAAGGGGCTGACTCAGATGGTAGGTTCTCTTCGGGGTCATCCTGTGAGTATACATGATGCCAGAACTCCCTGCCCCAAACACTGGGATTCACGGAGAGCAGCTGACAATACCCCCCATGATTTCCTGCTTCCCGGTGGTGGCGTACTTACTGACTACCCATTAGCCTGCGAAGCTCAAGGTCAGTGGATTGAAATCACCAGCTGCTTTTTGAGAGAAAGATGGCACTCTCTCCTCCCGTAAAGAGTGACAGCCTCAGAAACTCCCAGCGGCACTGCTACCCTGTCCTGTCGGGATGGACACAAGAGCAGTTAGTTGGGTTTGGGTTCATGCTCAGAGGGAGGGCCAGGTCTCGGCGGTGCTCACCCCACAGCTGAGAGTGTCGATACGAAGCGTGGAATGAGCTCGGCTGTGTGGCTTGACTTGTCCCCACATCTGCACATGAGACATCCTCCCTGCCCCCCAAAGGCCTAGGAAAGAAGGGCTCAGAATAAGGAAGGCTAACAGATGCCTTCTAGAGACCCTACAAGGCAGAGGAGGGTTCCCACGACTTCACATCTTTACGGGGGGTGGGGGGGCAGCCTCCATTTTCTTCCGCAGAGCATCTGCGGGGCTTGAAGGTAATGTTCTGTTTAGCAGGACAAGCACTGCAACCCCAGGGCCCCTGTGCGTCGCTCTGAGGACTGACTGGACAGCAGCGAGTTGTGAATCCCACAGGCGACCAAGCACGCCCACCTTGCCACGTGTGGGTGGGTGATCAGTGCACTGACATGTTGACTCCGATCCCGACCTTTCTGTCGTCTGAAAGGCTGTTTGTTAAAGAAGGAAGAAATATCATATCTTATACCAAACCATCTGCTGCTTGGATTTGCACCTGTTAACCTTTTAAATCTATGCTATTTGGTCTCCATTTGTGTGTTTTTTTTTCTCTAAGCCCTGCAAAATATTAAGGACAGGCGCAGTGAGGCCTGTGGCTCTTAAAGCACATTAAAGACATTACCCAAGTGTTTCGACTGTTAGTGTTTAGTTCTTTGTTTTTTGCATTAAACCATAAGTGGATTTTTTTTTGTTGCATTAAACCATAAGCATGAGTAAACTCAGGATCCATCCGCAATGTGTTAAGTGCATGCGAGGCCCTCTCTGGTGCCTTGTGAGAAGGAGGTTGGTGTGATGGCTAAGTGCTTGATAAGCTAGCCAACAGGTTGGAAGCTGGGACGAGCCGGAGGATGCACGGGAACCAAGAGGCAGGGATCTGCCTCAATAAAGCTTACAGTCTGAGCAGTCCACCCGTGGTGGAGGGTGACTAGGAATAGGAATCAACTCCGGGGGCAGGGATTTCCCTACAGGTACTGATCGCAGTATCTCAGATTCTCCACCTACTGCCCTACGGTTGTATCTGCCTTCGGTCCTTTCTTTTGTTAATAATCATAATAAATAAAATGTAAAAGGAGCTGTGGAAGATTGGCATGCCAGCTTCTCCAGGAGACCAGCGGTGCCGCAGGACAGAGCACCCTAAGGGCATTGGGAATCTGGACAATTCTTTTCAAATCATCTCTGCTGCCGGCTCCCATGGCATGTCTTCAGATAAAGCTGCCGGTTGAATGTACTGCAGGATTGTGGGTGGACCCATTTAAAAGTTACGGAGACTATGGAAAGGGAATTCTAGAAGCTAAGAGAGATCTGGACAAATTACATGTGTTATGCTAACTAAACCACTTACCTGCTCCAGGAGATGAGATGATTCTACTGTCTCTCACAGACGGTTCTTGTTTGCCCCCTCGTGCTTTTGCTAAGGACAGGAGCACCGGCTCTTATGCTTCAAGGCCTGGCCTGGACTCGGAGGGTGAATGTGACCTGACTGCCGTGGGGAGCTCGCTCCCTATTCAGAGGCTTCGACAAGGCACTGTTTGGGTCGGTGAGTGGAAATCTGTAGTTCTCAAGTGGGTGGTTGCTGTGGTATTTCAGGAATCTGTTGGAGAATTGATGCTAGACATCTTCTAACGTGTAGGACAATCCTATTCTGACCATTCAATAAATCGCCTGAGTCAATCGGCCACAGAAGGACAATATCTAGACTCCTCCGGCTTCCCTATTGTCCCAAGGCTGAGCTCACACAGGCCTCCCCAGAACTCACAGACAGAAACTCACAATGCTGGAGCTTGATTACAGATGATATAACAGGCTACTGCAAGTCAGCACCAGGAAGGAGGACACAGTCAAGAGCCCACAGCCGTACCTTTCCTTTGTCACTAGTCAAGTCGCTCTCTGTTGCACAGCCTCTCAACCTCATGGATCCTGAGGTTCTGCCTCTGTGGGCAGGAAGCCCACCTTCCGCTCTGCCTCAGAGCTCCATCTGCTCAGCGCTGCTCTGCTGTTCTCTTGGACGGTCTCCTGTACCTCGGTGGATGGGCTTGACCTGTCTCCTTTGTTCTGTCCCAGGGTCTCCTTGCTGGAACCTCTGGCACCTCTGGTCTCTGCCTCTGCCACTGCAGACAGTGATCTTGAACGTGCTTCGCTGGGGTCTGGAACATCTCCCTGTGCTCCCAGTGGCTCTTGTCTTTCAAGGAAATATATAGTGGTGACTTAGTTTGGGCGTGTTATCTGGAGAGTTCGGTCCCTGGAAAAGGGCTTCGTGGTACTAAAGCATGGCAGAGAGCACAGAGGAAGGCCCTCACAAAGATAGAGTTGACACAGTGGCTGCACCAAAGGGCTCAGACATGAGAACAGCTGTGAGGTTGGTGCAGGACCAGGCAGCGTTTCCTTCTGCGGGACACGGGGTCGCTAGGAGATGGATTGACTTCATAAGCCTGGACAGCAATAACTGGAAACTTCATCCTACTCTAGTCCTGCCTCTCAGCATAGTAGAGAACTCCCTCCAAACTGGGATCCTTACCACAGGCTAAAACTTGGAATGCGTCACATTAGGGATGATGCCTAGACGGGCCATATTGATGGAGTTCTCTCACTTTCCAATATTCAATCACTTTGATTAGTATCTCAATCTAGATCCCAGGTCTCTGGGTGGCGCAAACTGTTTGTTCCAACTCATGCAGATGCGAGCACAGAAGCGTCTGATAATCTGCTTTCCAAAGGGCAACCAAGAAAACTGGGGAGTTCTATTCTGTTTGCAGGGGACATGGGTTGCCATACATTGGAATGGACTTGAAGGCAGTGAATTTGGCTATGGTTTTGTTAGTCAAGTCTAAAAAGTAGGTGCATTTAAATAGAAAGCCCCTGTGGATTGTATAAGAGCTGAAACAAGGGGAGGCAAGCAATGAAGTACTTGAGGAGTCCGCAAAATACACCTCAGAATCAGCAGACAGCGTGTGGCACTTCACCAGTCTGATTGAAAAATAGTCAGAAGGGCCAGCAGACAAACCTGAAACTATAGACTTTCCCTCAACTCTCTTTTTTCCCCTTTTTCTCATATTCTTATAGGATAGCAGGATAACCAATCCCAAGGAAAAAACAATGGGACTGACAGCTCCTGGCGGGTGTGAGAGAGGAGGAGGTGGGAGAAAGGGAGGGGGAAACCAACAAACCCAGTGACAAGGGAACAATAAGAGATCTAGCATCACCAATGAGGAGGGAACAGCATGACTGAGGGGGTTTGATCAAGTGCAGTAGCTGAGAGAAAGTACTGAGTGTTGAATGAAGGTTGAACATGATAGTGGAGCAGGAGAAAAGTAAAAGGAAACAAAGGAAAGAAGTAGGAGGCAAAAGGCAGTAATAGAGGCATAAATACAATCATGCACATATATAAATATATTCATATATAAGGATAGAGATACAGGTCTACATACATATATCTAAATGCTAAGTATTAAGGTAGCAGATGAGCATTGAGTCTCTACTCATGTACTCCTTCAATGCAAGAACACTTTGTACTATCAAACTGACATTCTGGGATGTTCCCCTTCCCGACACAATCGCTGAAGTCAAAATGGATGAATAAGCAAATGGGGTGAAGAAAACTAATGGTGCCCAGCTATTATAAGTTATAGTATCTGGGGTCTTAAAGGCTTGAAGTTAAACAAGCTGCTAACTGGCTAAGAAGCAACAAAGCCCACAGGGAAGAAGCACACCATCCTGTGTGATCATGAGGTGTATTTGGGACCAACTATCAGGCATAGAAAGACCCCAAATAAGCAAATATATCAAGGCTAATGATGGGGCTTGCAGTGGAAACCCAAAGCCCATCTTAGACAATGGGACATCCCCTCACAGAGTGGTCACAAGGAAGGAAAGAGCAGCATAGCACCGATGAAACACACAACATTCCTGTCTTTTTTTAATGCTTCCTCCCCTCACTATCACAGTCCCAGTTCTACTTTACAAATCCAGCTATACTGGAGCATGTACCCTGGTATAGATAAGAACTCCAGGTACATGGAATCCAGGACAAATAAGCCCCTCAGAAACAGTAATGGCAGTAGCCATACCATTAAGGGTAAGGAGAAGATAGGGAGAGAAGGCAGAGAAATGGGGAACCCACTATAATGATGGACATAATTCCTCCCATCACCAGGGGGATGAACAACAGAAATGCGTGTGAAGGGAGATTGTGTGCAGTGTAAGGTATGGAAATAACAATAATTTATCAGGGATCCACAAAGGTGGGGGAGTGGGAGGGAAAAGAGAGGAGCTGATACCAAGGACTCAGCAGAAATAATTTTTTTTAAATGATGATGACAGCATATGTAAAAATATGTTGGATACAATTGATGTGCGGATTGTTAGAAGAGCTATAACAGCCTGTGTTAGTCTAAGTAGACTAAAGAAACAAATTCATAAACACGCATTTGGATATAAGGGAGAGATTTATATACAAGAGGAATGGAACATTGAGAAAGCATTCCAACCCAGTCCATTCCAAGTCCATAAGTCTGATATTAGCCTATATGTCCCATACCAACCTAGTAGTCCTCTTCAGACTCACGAAGCACATGCAATGATGTCAGGACAATCATAGGCCAGTGGGTGCAGAGTCTTGTGTATCCAGTGGAGGTAGAAGCATCTCAGAACTGGCAGGGGTCTCTCCATGGCCTCCCAAGCAACTCAGCACTGGCAGAAGTCTCCACGTGGCTTCTCCGGCCCCAGAGGTCTGGTTCCATCAGGGTAAGCCCATGTGGCTTCTCCTCCCGCTCCTCTAAAACTCAGTCTATGCTGCCATCTTGTCTTGTCAGTAGAGTGTTTTCCAGGAACTGAGTCTGCAGTCTTTCACCTCCATGGGGTCAATATCACAAGATTTCCCAGAATTCTCAGAGAAAGCCAAGCCCACACAGAGGTCTTAATGGCTATCTCCAGATTGACAGGCTAGACTCCACTCCAATACTCCCAGGGCTGAAATTGACACAGATCAGTGACTGCCACAGAGCTCCCAGTAAAATGATCTTTAAACAAATAAATATAAAGCACCCCAATTTGGGGAATTTTCTTGGGTGGGGGGTGTAGATATATAGCTAAATACTGAATTTAACCACTCTAGAAAACTAAGGTAGATTATATTTTTATTTTAAACATGATCTGGAGAAATTAAATATTTTGGAAAACTGATCACAAGCTAT
>PVJH01016455.1:0-49847 GCA_004026705.1 Nesogale talazaci
CAAGAAGAACAATTCTGTTTGCCAGCTGGGATGCAGAAGAATTTGGTCTACTTGGGTCTACTGAGTGGGCAGAGGTTAGTTGGGAGTTTTCTATAAGATACATTTTTATTGTAATGAAACAGTCAGGTTTATTCATGTTCACTAGAGAGCATGTACTTTCCACCCTCAAAAAAGAACCCTGCTCTGGTCTCTTCACACTCATTGTGACAGAGTAAAACTCATAGGACAGAGTAGGACTTCCCAGAATGTTTCTGAGAGTGTAAATCTTTAGAGAAACAAAACAGCCTCATCTTTCTTTCACAGAACAACTTGGGGATTCAAATAACAAAGCATTAGGTTAGCAACCCCAAACTTAACTCACTGTGCAACCAGTGATATGTACTTCAGTGATATGTACTTGAAAATAATTGTATTTATCTTGTTCCAGACTTCTGCTTTCTCTTTTTGGGAAGCAGGATGGGAATGGTACTCGTGTAAACCTAATTGAAACATTCACAAGAAAGCTTCAGACCATCTCAAGAAGAGGCTAGATACATTGAGGTTGTGATTCATCTGCTTCAATGTTATGCTCTTATCCTCCCTTTCAACAGTACATTTTTCCTGCCATTTCCTGTCTTACAACGGAAAGGCTTAGTAAATTGTATGTTGAAGATTCAGAACTCACAATGACTTAAAACAAAAACAATTTTGTTACACTTCCTTTCATTGGTGTTCTAAAAAGTGTAACTACCAACTTTACCAATTTGTGCTACCATCTTAGAGGAAATAATCTTTATCAGTATAGCACCAATGAAATATATAACTTTGCTCTCATTCTTTAATGATCCCTCTATCATCCCAATTCTACCTTACAAATCCTACTAGACCAGATGGTGTACACTGGTACAGATAAGAGCTGGAAACACAGGGAATCAAACAGATCACCTCCTCAGGACCAGTAATGAGAGCAGTGATACCAGGTTGGGAAAGGGAAGGTGGGGGGGGAAAGAAGGAACCAATCACAATGAGCTCCACATAACTCCCTTCCTGGGCAATAGACAGCAGAAAAGTGGGTGAAGGGAAACATCAGACAGTGTAAGACATGGAATAATGATAATAATTTATAAATTATCAGGGGTTTGTGGGGGAGTGAGGGGGACTCAAGTAGAAAGAAAATGTTTTGAGAATAATGATGGCAACTAATGTACAAATGTCCTCAACATAAGGATTGTGATAAGAGTTTTACAAGCCCCCCAATAAAGTGATCCTTTTTAAAAAGACAATAATCTTCATATGTGACTATTTCAGGATGTAAAAACCTAATTCAATTTTGTGCATTTTGTAGCAAAATAGATTTTAATTAGCTCATTCCTTGAGTCACACAAGACTTTTTTTATACTTCCACTGCAAAGTGTCTAAGACAGCTCTGTTTAGAAGTTTGCTAAAATGACTTTTGTAGGGGTATATTCTACTCTGGTTAAGAAATCAACCCTTTAAACAAATTGTCCTGTTAAATATCTGGACAGTTTCAATCTTACAAAGTTTTAGATGCAGTTCCTTGTAGCAACCTATACTGAAATTCAAACCAATAATTTTGAGAAGTTATAAATCAAGCTATGGTTTTCTTGTGCAAACCTAGTCCAGAAATCTGTACAAAATAAATGAAAATGTGAATTTGGGAGTGGGGAGAAAAAGAGAAGTATGGTTGCATGTTTATGTTCTTTCTTTTTTAATTATAGGACAATTCCAGACTCCTTCAAGAACGGAGTGTAGCCTACATTAATGCTGATTCTTCTATAGAAGGTGAATATTCTTAGTCTGAGAGAAAAAGATGTAATTATGCTCATAAAAACTGTTTGGTTCAAAAATAAGAGATGCCTAACAGTGCAGAAAAAATCCAATAATACGTAGTTTGAAAATTTCCTGAGGTATGGGGTTTTGTTTTGTTTGTTTATTTGCTTTGCATTCTAGAGTGTCATTTTTATGTCAGTTTGCCATACTCCGGTGACCTGTATGTTGCAGTGATGCTGGAAGTGAGGGCTCTGGCATCCCAAATACCTGCAGGGTCCCACTCCCGTGGTCTGAAGTTGATCAACCTTGCAATTGAGATGCACTGATAACTACTGGTGAATACTGTGTGGACATTCAAAAGAAAAAGAGAGGGATCAGCAGTTGAAAACTATGGTGAAACAAAGTTTGAAGGACACTGGAGGTCACATGATACAATTTTATAAGAACAATGACTAATGCATTGCAAATATCATTTCTCAACAACATAAATAGTGACTCTACATGGAATCTCATGGATGGAATATGCAAGAAGCAAAGCAACTATATTTATCAACAGAAATGATGGAAAAATTCAATATCAATCAGAACAAGGCCGAGGGCTGGCTGAGGAACAAACCATCAAATGCTCATATGGAAGTTCAAGTTGAAGAATATAAAACAAGTTCATGACAGCCAAAGTGTGACCTTGTGTATACATCATCTGAAATTAGAAGCCATCTCAAGAACAGATTTGACAAATTGAATGCCAATGACTGAACACTAAAAGAGTTATGAGAGAACATCCAGAACATTGCACACGAAAACACCAGAATACCATTAAAAAGATAAGAAAGTAGAAAAGACATGTTGAGCCCTGGTGGCATAAGTGATTGATTGCAGGTTGTGGCCCGCGGACTTGAAGGTTCAAATCCAGTGGCGGCTTTCAGGAGCATGGCTGGGCAGCTCCCATGACCACCAGAGGGCAGTGATGCACCCCCACAAAAAAAAAAGAAAAGACATGAGTCTGCTGAGGTAAGCTTTAAAAAATGCAAAAGGCACATAGGGAAAAAGTTGCTCTATGCAAACATTCCAGGAGTGAGGTCCAGGTAGTATGGTAGGGGGCCAAACCAAATCCAGGGATACATATGGTCGTCAACTAAAAAGAGGTGGAGGAGAGGGAGAAAGAAAGAGAAAAAAAAAAGGGTAGTGGGGGACCTAAGGGGAGTGTGTTAGTCTGGATAGACTAAAGGAACAAATTTCAAAATTCAATTTTATATAGCTATAAGGAATGGATTTATATTCAAGAGGAACAGGACATTGAGAAAACATGCCAGCCCAGTCCAGCTCAAAGTCACAAGTCAGCTATTAACCCATATGCCCGATATCAGTCCGTAGAGTCTCCTTACTCACGAAGTCACAGGTCAGTGGCTACAGAGTCCCGGCACCAATAGGGGTCTCCCCATGTCTCCTCGCTTCCAGGGTTCAGGGTCCATCAACAACATCCCGTGGTGGCAGAAGCAACTCATCACTGGCAGAGGCCTCCATGTGGCTGTCCCAGCCTCAGAGCTCCGGCTCCATCAGGGCAAAGGCGTGTGGTTTCTCCACTGGCTACTCCAGCCTCCCAGACGCCGCCATTCTGTGTTGCCTGTGATTAATGACCTCTGAAACTAACTCCCAACAACTGGAGAAGATCGCTTCTCATCTTCACGAGGGAAATATCTTGAGATTTCCCAGGAGTCTCAGGTGAAAGCCATGCCCACACAGAGGCCTCATCAGTTACTCAATGGCTATCTCCAGATTAACAGGCCAGACTCCACCCCTACATTTCAATCATAAAATTAACATAAGTACGTGACTGCCACAGGGAGGGTATTGTTTACACCTCCACAGGGAAAGAGGGACCAGACTTCAACCCAATGGTCCAAGGAGGTGAATGCAACATAGCAGCCACTACTATAGACTTTGTGCAGTAGTATTTGCTATGGACTAAAAAGAACCATAGGTTGCTTATCATAGACTTCACATTATGGAGGAGACAACTTAGTAGAGACAATAAATCATTCCAGGATTACCTTTTAGGAAGGCACTAGAAGAAAAATATGAGAAAAAGAGTCTGGGGATTCAGATGAAAGAAGTTGTAAACTTCAGGAAAATTTGAGAGATGAGATCAGACTTGAAGAAATATATGCTTTTAATAAGTCAATATTAAAGCTAGAAGATATTCTTAAGTTTCCATGAACATTTCCAATGGTAATTAACCAATCCATTCTCATTATATTCCAGGGATAATTCTCCCCTTTTCATTCTCAGCCACACGCAAAGAGAAGACGACCTATTTTTTTTAAGGTTTCATAATATTGCCATTTTCTACTGGTGTCATTATAAATCCAGCCTGTATTTGCTGTGAGATTCAGCCCACATCTGGATAGGGCCTAAGGGATGACTATGTAATTGAAGGAAGAAATTAAGAAACAGACTAAAGTTTTACGGTGCTCACCTCCTCCATGCTGTCAGGAACCAACAGTGAGAGAAAGAGAAAATGTATTCTTACTTCAATTTATATAGTCTCAGTGCATGCAAGCCCCCTTAATTACAGGTGACCACATACATAACAAAGTGGGCTGTACCTTAACCTTGGAGGTCGCTGAGATCATTGGAGGACTAACCTAAAACCAGTGCTGCGGGCAAGTAAGGGGGAGTGACTGTCCTGTGAACAGGGAAATGGAGTTGCCATTCAAACCTGTTTGTTCCCATACATAAAGCTGCTGGCCAGATAGCACTTAGCCATGTTCTTTCTTATAAGAGGAGGAATTGAAGTACTTGCTGACAGAGATCAAAGAGTGCAGCCTTTGGTATGGATTGCAACTCAATGTGAGGAAGACCAAAATCATCACAACTGGACCAAGAGGGAACATCAGGACACACAGAGAAAAGGCTGAAGTTGTAAACGATTTTGTCTCATTTAGATACACAATCAATGCTCCGTGGAAGCGATGATTAAGATAAAGAGATGAGTTGCATTGTGTAAATCTGCTGCACAAGTCTTCTTTTTAGTATTGAAAACAAAGTTACTTTGAGGATTAGGCACGCCTGACCTAAACCAAAGTATTCTCCATTGCATCATAGGTATGTGAAAGTTGGACACTGATTAAGGAAGACTTTAGAAGAATCAGTGCATTTATATTGTTTGGCTAGAGCAGATGCACATTGGACCTCTACTCAAGTCCTCCCTCAATACAAGGACATTTTGTTCTAATAACCTGGCATTTTGTTATGTTCACCTTTCCAACATAATTGCTAAAGACAAAATCACTGTGTATGCTAATGTGGTGAAGAAGGCTGCTGATGCCTGGCTGTTATAGGATATAGCATCTGGGGTCTTAATGGTTTGAAGTTAAATAAACAGCTATCTAGAAGGGAAGCAACAAAGACCATATGGAAGAAGCCCACCAATCAGTGCGACTATGAAGTATCAGTGGTATAGGGCATCAGGCATCAGCAAACCCCAAACAACCATTTCAGTTGTGAACATGGTGGGTCAGAATGTAGACCCAAGGCCCAGCTATAGACAGTTGAGACATCCCCTCACAGAAAGGTCACAAGGAAGGGGCAAGCAAGCCTTTTAGTTCTCTACTGCTTCCTTAACCCCACCACCCCACCCCTGCACCCACCATCATGGCGTTAGTTTAGCTTACAAATCTAGCTAGACCAGAGTATGTGCACTCATACAGCTAAGAATCCAGGACAGATAAACCCCTCAGGACCAATAATGAGAGAGTTTCAATACCATGAGGGTAGGAGGAAAGTGGGGAGCAAAGGGGAAGAAAGGGGAAACCGACCACAATGATCAACATACAACCCCCCTCCCAGGGAGATGAGCAATAGAAACATGGATGAAGGGAGACAGAGAACAGTGTAAAATATGAAAATAGAAGCAATTTATAAATCATCAAAGGCTCATGAGAGTAGGAGCATGGGGGATGGGGAGGGAAAGAGGAGGTGATACCAATGGTTCAGGAAGACCAGAATGTTTTGGAAATAGTGAGGGCAACATATATCCAATTGTTATAAGAACTGTATGAGTCCTCAATAAAATGATCTTTTAAAATTTTAAAAAGAAAGTAAGAAGGGACCATAAACTGCTAAAAGGACAAAGCGATCTGTGTTGGAAGAAGTAAAGCCAGAGTGCTCTTAGCAGCAATGATGGAAAGACTTCATCTGACATACTTTGGACATGTTGTCAGGAGAGACTAGCCCCTGGAGAAGGGCATCATGTTAGGTACAATGGAGGGTCTTACAAAGAGAAGGCCCTCGATGAAATGGCCTGATCCAATGGCTACCTCATTGCAAAGGAGCAATTGTGCAGATAGCATAGTGTTTGATTCTGTTGAACCTAGAATAGTAGCAAGTCACCAAAGTGAAGAGAACTTTATAATCCTGAGTATAATAACCTACCCAAGTAAGACACCGAATTTTAAGGGTCTGGGGCAAAGTGCACAGAGGGGAAGTCCTTCGAGATTTTAAAATATGATTCACTCATGAATTTTAAAAGGATTGTGTATTTGCTAAGCAGTTACCGATAGCCTTTAAACAAAAGAATAACAGAAAGAAATGAAATAAGATAAAATAAAGCTTATTTTATCTTTCAGGAAACTACACTCTGAGAGTTGACTGTACACCACTGATGTTCAACTTGGTATACAACTTAGCAAAAGAGGTAAAAAAAAGTACATATAATTTAAGAAAGTGGAAGTTTCTTTGCAGTGCCATTATTATATCTGAGCTTTCTTGCACTTTTTTTTCATATAAGTATGTGTTGCTCACCTAAACAAAGTGTTTGTGTACAATGCCTCATTTCTTCCCTCATCACTGTGACTTTGGGAAGCATTGTATTTGCACTCCATTTTGAAGAAATTGGACCTCAAAAGAAATTCCAAACCAAACTGCCACTGAGTGGATTTCATCTCAAGTGACCCTATAAGGCACAGGAGAAGTTCCTTTCTGAGTTTCCCAGACTGTATGTCATTATGAGAGGTTTTTTTTTTTTTTTTAGTTTCTTATGGTTTTGAACTGCTGACTTTTCTGTTAACTGTCCAACTCATCACTCATTTTGCTATAGGTGTTCTTCAAAGGAAATTAGTCACCAGGATTTTGCAGCTTGTGCCCCAGGAATTTATCTTCTGATCTAACCCCTTAACCTTGAAACCAAATTATATTCTTTAATATGGTGGTGACAACTAATTCAGAACCCAGGAAGAATGGAAAGTTCTAATTGATTGAATAAAAATATGCAAAGGAAAACCCAGTGTGGACTTCCAGAGGCAAATCATTAGGAAGAGTTTTAGAGATCATGTATGCAAGACTTGCTGGTGATGTCTGAATTTTGCCCAGGGCTGGGGTTCACTCCCCCACGAGCTAATAGACCAGTGTTGTCTGAATTCCAACAGCACTGTACAGTCTTGGACTTGGCCAGGAGCTGGTACCTTTATTCCAGCAGGGTGAATAGGCAGCTTTTTGCGCCATGAAAATGCCAGTTTCTCCAAAATGGTCTGGGACAATTTATCACTTCCCTTTATTTATTTGGTTTATCTAATAGTAAATTTACTGCCTAGTCAGGACAGGTATTATGCTTGGTGCTGAAAATACAGACAGAAGATAAGTGTCCTCTGGAAAAGTTCAGTCTGTTGAAGAGAGAGTAGTACACAGGACAGGAGTGTTCTGTACAAATAAGATACAGAAAAATAATAGCTTATGTACTATAGAAATCAGTCAGGGGGTAGATTGTTATGTTGCAGAATCTGTTGTTCAACAAAAGATCATCTACAGCTCTCTGTGCCTACCCCCTAAACGTTAACGTTTAGTTTTGTTCTTCATGTGAGAGCAATGCGATTCTCAACTCCAGCTGCTCTTACGTGTTTGGACATTGCTGTGAGTTGCTGTTGAACAGGCTTCCCCTCACCGTAAATTTGTGTGTGCAGAGTAGAATTGCTCCATAAGGTTTCCCAGCTTGTGACCTTTCGGAAGCAGAGTGTCAGGGTTTTTTTTCCCCCAGGTGCCTCTAGGAGAATGTGAACAACTCTCTTTCAGTGTATTGTGGGTGCATAACCACTTCTGCCATGAAGAGCTTCCTAGTTTTGTTAGAATGAGTTACTCTTTTCAGGGTAGGGCTGAAGACATTGCAGGGTGTCCTGCTCTTCCTAGGATCAATTACTAAATAATCTTTTGACAGTGTTGGAGCCCTGCTACCCTAAAACATTACAAGCCAGGCTGTCAATGTCAAAGTCAGAGTTACAGTTGTAGAAGCCCTCAGAGGCAGTTCTACTGTTTTTTGTTTTTTGTTTTTTTGGGGGGGCATCACTGCCCTCCGGTGGTGGGAGTAGGAGGCACAGCCCCACTGCTGGAATTGAACCTCCGTCCCAGTGGGCCGCAGTCCCGCGCACAACCACTACGCCACCGGGGCTCAGCCTCTACTGTTCTTATAGAATGGCTCTGAGTCAGCAACAGCTCCACGGTAGAGAATTTTGTTATTTATTGTTCTTGTTGTTGTTGACTGAGGGTTGCTCCCATGGGTTCTTTTTAACAATGTCTCAGTAGTGTGGGCTATGATCCATGAACATGTAAGGTGCTAGACATTCAAGAAGTACCAAGCCTGGTCTAGGCTTAGTTTCTGTTAGCGGCTGTGAAGGTGGCCTGTACTCAAGAGACTCCCCTCATGCACATTGGAATGTCATCATCATAACCCATAGGTATGTATGGTATTTTAGAGGGAGATTGACCCCGCTTTCTAATCTGCCTTACCCTAAAGTGTCCTTGAGACTCATTCAACATCATAGCAATGCTTGAGCTTCCACTGACAGATGGCTGGTGGCTTTTCATGAGTTCAACTAGTCTGGAATCTAAGAAGTTTACCATGGACCAACCACCTTTTCCCTCTGGACTAGCAGAGGGCAAGTTTTTAAAAGTTTCCTTTTGGGGGCTGAGCCCCGGTGGCGTAGTGGTTGTGTGCGGGACTGGGGCCCACTGGGACGGAGGTTCAATTCCAGCAGTGGGGCTGGGCCTCCTACTCCCACTGCCGGAGAGCAGTGATACCCCCCCCCCAAAAAAAAAAAAAAGAATAAGCCCCTAAAAGTTTCCTTTTTTACCTGATTCCTAAATGAAGGGGTGGGTCAAAGGGGTATTCTGAAAGTAGGAAATGGAATATTTGTGAAGGGAGTACAATATGGGCATGGTATACTTGTTTCCATATGCATAAATTTTAAAAATTAGCACGAGTGCCATCAATATCTTTTATTATTTATCTGAGAAATCTATACCGTGATTTATAGATGCATGAAAAATGACTAAGTATCTCTATACAAGTATTTCCAGGATTGTAATCCTTTAAGGAAGCAGACAGCCTCATCTTTCTACCTGAATCGACATATGAATTTCAATGGCCAAGCTCTCTGCTAACCGCCTGATGCTTAGCCCCTTGTGCCACCAGGACTCTTGATTCTAGCACCATGAATTTCAATATTCTAGCTACAGTTCTCATGAAGAGAAGCTACACTATATTGTCTTCTTGACATCTGCATTCCTGACTTCTGCCTATATTCTTGCATAGTATCAATACTATTTAAATATTTTATACTGGATTTGTTGTAAATCAGACCACTTGATTTTTTATGAAACGTGTTCAGTTACCTATATAAGATTATGAACATTCATTAATCTTATATTTACTCTTTTGACAAAATTAATATCTTAGACTTAAATCTAGAATTCAATGGTAGATCATATTTCACTCCTTATTTTTCACATTTGTACAATCAGGAAATGTAGTTAAAGTTCTATATTTAACACAGTTATAGTGAATATCAGTTAATAAAATGGAATATTTATATTTCCTTATTTATTGTTTAATGACTTTAATAACTTTCCTAGCAAGAAGTAATAGTGAGAGGATTCCTTTCCCTTCACATGCTCACCCCTTTGGGATTTGTTTCTTTAAAGGAAGAAAAAATAAATATTTTTCAGAGTAGCCTTTCTAAAATCAAGGGGGAAAAGACTTAAAACCCTCACCCTACAAAAAGCATTCACTATTAACATTTCCCCAAAGACTCTGGGTTAGCTTAGACTTTCTGAAGCCCTCAGAGCTACATGAACTCCTGAAAATGTTATCCTGAGATAACCTATGAACCTTTAATCCAATGTCCCTTGAGGTTTTCTTTAAATCAAGCAATTTAGACTCACAAGCATTGTTTTCTTTTAGGAACTATCTATTTGGGATCAATTTGACAGTAACTTAAAAGACTGTGAGATGGAAAACTTAACGCAGCCTTGAGGTTTTGTTATAGGAGGAAGAACACTTTGGAAAAGGAGAGTGAGAATGGTTGTATAACTTGAAGAAAGAGAATATCATCAATGTCACTGACTTGTATATGTCAATATGGTAGAACTGATGTATATACTGCCTTATGTATTCTTAGCAGCAAAATAAAATAACTTAAAACTAATAAAGACAATGCACAGTAGCTTTCTATATACATTCTACATTTTTAATATGCTATAGCTGTGCCAAGGCATATCATGAGCATTTCACCATGTAATTATAACTTATAACTGTAGTGTTAGATAACTGTTACCAGGCAGATTACCCTGTATATTCTTCTTGTCCATAGATTATTGTCCATTCCCTGGTTACTTTTAGACTTCTGCTTTCTGGCTTGTAAATACTCCACCTTTTATTTTTGTGTAGCTGAAAAGTCCTGATGAAGGCTTTGAAGGCAAGTCCCTTTTTGAGAGCTGGAAAGAAAAAAGTCCTTCACCAGAGTTCAGAGATATGCCCAGGTAAACTACCAACCAACAGCAAAACACACATTGCACCAAAAAAATTTCTATTGAATTCATTATGGGAGTAAATAAATGGGTGCTTTCTTTGCACCTATAATAATAAATTTTAACTCTTGAAAAAGTATGATAAAGTATATGGCCATACCATGCTGAACTCGCCCAATCTCATCTGAAAAAATATGATAAAGGAAAAACAATGCTTAGGCTTTTAAGTAAAATAGTAGTAAAATGTCTTGAAGCAAATATCTATACAGTATCATTTAATGTTAAGTATTTTGTTGCACAGAACTCATAGACTATAGTAGATATAATGCTGAAAAGTAATCCACTCTCACATTTAGTCTCTTGGTCCAGCTCTAATATCCTTTAAACTGAGCACTACACAGTTAAATATGCTGATTACTTTAATAAAGATATCATATCATCATCATCATTGGTTAGATCTTTACTAGCAAGTGAGGAGTATTCATCATCTCAGCAATTTAAAATTATACCTAGGAACAGCATGAATGTTTTAAGTGATTAAGGACAAATATACATCTGAACTATGTCAAGTGAAACAATCTCTTTCTCACTTTATCAACTACAACCAACACAGCTCATAAGAGAGTCAAGCAAAATAATCTAAATAACTTGTTTTTCAACTTTATGGATCTTATATATGTATATATTATGAACTGGTTGCCCTAACACAAAAGAACCTAACAAAAATGGATTCTTTGTGTGTGGGCAGAATTACTAGCTCTCTCAACTTTTTCACATTGTTGGAAGTTATGTACTAAAAAACATTCATAAATTATGCACTAAGCATATTAGTTTGATAGAATATTCTTTTTTCCATAATCTTCTGCATACTGGTGAAGAAATTACTCTGAAATAACTCTTCTGTTTAATCCTTTGTAGGATTAACAAATTGGGATCTGGTAATGATTTTGAAGTTTTCTTCCAACGACTTGGCATTGCTTCAGCCCGAGCACGTTACACTAAAAACTGGGTGAGTCTCTATCCATGTTTTTCAAGATGATTTAGAAACCTATTTTAGCTAAAGAAATCATTCTAGCTACAAAACATAAAGGAGTTTGAGAGCAGAAGGAAGAGGCTTAAATGGCTCGAGCTGTTCTGTAGCTCTAGTTAGTTCCTGCATCTAATATCCGGAGTCCTACATAGAAATACCAGTTGGCATCAATACAGGTCTACAAACTTGAACCTTTAAACTTGAACTTCCTTAAACAATTTTCTATTTCATTTGGCATTAGTTCATCCAGCCAGCCACTTAACCTAAGAGTGTGGGAATTGGTTTTGATTCTTTTCCCTGTGATCAAAGTAAGTTAAAAGGCACACCTACAGATATTTGGATTTTCCTATCTCTCATGTTAAATGTGAAAAGGAAGGCCATGGTAGATTGACAGAGGTCATAAAGCACTGTGTATATGCATGCAGCTGCCATCATTTCCTCTTTTTCTGCTTTTTTCTCCATTATCAAAGTAGCATAGATACATAGTTTGTAAAACGCCAATCTTCTATAAAAGTATAAAACTAAAAACTGCTCACTTATGCACTTTCATCCTCATCTCACCTCTGATTCCATTCACCCAATAGAAATTTATTCAATGTTGTCCTTGATTTTAAAAATAATGTGATCGTGCTGCTGCTTCCTTTTCAATTTATGTGCTGAGCCCCAGTGGCACAGTGGTTGAGTACGGGACTATGGCCCACTGGCTTGGCGATTCAAATCTAGCAGTAGCTCTCCAGGAGCAAGGCTGGGCCTCCCACTGCCACCAGAGGCCAGTGATGGCAAAACAAAAAAAAATTATGTTGTTTACATTTACTCCTACTGGGGAAGAGAGGACATTAAAATATGTTAATGCTATCACCACTGCAGGACCCCAAATGCAAAGCAGATCCTTCATGGCCATTTTATGTTCAAAACTAGAACTCGCTGCCATCAGCTCAATGCTGACTCAGAGAGGTTGTTTTTGTATTTTTTTTAAAGTGGAATTAAAAAAAAAATGTTGTGGGTATTTATACAACTCTTACCACAATCCATACATCCATCCACTGTGTCAAGCACATTATTTGAGCCCTTGGTATCAGCTCCTCATTTTTACCCTCCCTCCCCACTCTCCCTTTCCTCATGAACTCTTGATAACTTATCAGTTATTATTATTTTGTCATATTGTATACTGCGACATCTCGCTTCACCCACTTTTCTTTTGGGTGACTCACAGTTTTAACTACAGAATTGTAATTAACTTATTGATTAGAACATCCAAATTGCCTTTCTTCTGTCTATTTTTTCCCACCGAGAATCATTCAGGAAACTTCAGAAGTTAGGGAATTTGCTGATTTGCCCTATATAAGATTGTGCAATACTTATCTACTTATTGTCTTCTTAAATTATTTCTACTCATATGCAATATTGTCTTTGTTTCCTGTTCTTAAAAATGTCCACGGCTCTCCTAGAACCATGGCTCAATTAAAATAAAAAGGTTTCTTTGTCTCCTATGTACTCAAGGTCAGGTATTCCAGACCTATCCAAAATATTTCCTACCATATTACTTACATTATATGAGAATAAGTCGATGGGACCAAGGCCAGCACATGACTGGGGGAACTTATCCGCCACCATTCTTTGATCACAAAGTCATGATTGAGCATGTCATGTTTGGAATAAACTCATGCCTGTATCAACTGGAACCCTAACAGCAATATTATTCCCAACAGTTTTATTGGCATATAATTCACATATCATACAATTTTAAAAAATCAATCACATTTTTTTAGAAAAAGGTTTGTACAATCATCACCACAGCCAGTTTTAGAAAATTTTCTTCATTCTTATACTTATTGTTATTAGCTTCCAATTTTTCTTCAACCTTCCCTGCCATACCCCCAAGGAACCATTGATCTAGTTACTGTCTTCATAGACTTACCCATCCTGGATTTCAGAGATAGAAAAACATTTTTAAAATTAACATGACCAATGTAAAACAGATATAAATCTCAATTTAAAAAAGCAGAATCATAGTAACTTTATAAATTATGATTTTGTAAGAATATGTTTTGACTTACCCTTGCTTATTTTGAATTGATCTCAAGAAATCTGATCCTATACTTATATTGTTGACTTTTAATGGCCTGTGATGATATAAAATATTGTATTTACTAGAATTGTTCTGGTTAGCTATAAAATACTTGAAAGTGAAAAAAAGAAAGCAGAAAATATCAAAATTTAGAACAATTTTAAATGGAGTCTTAAGGAGATGAAATAATAAGGTACTAAGTTTTGACCTATCTGTATCTGCAATAACTCATTTTCCATGTATTCGGCATGGTAGCAAGACTGTTTACATCCCTGGTCCATGATCAGAGAAGATTCACCAGGGGCTTATTTTGACTCATCCATGGATATTTTTAATGTATTTTTTTGTTTGTTTGTTGGCATCAGTGCCTTCTGGTGGTTACGGGAGCTACCCAGTATTGCTCCTGGAGAGCTGCTGCTGGATTTGAACCGCCAAGGCCATGGGCGGCAGTCCCGCACTCAACCACCACGCCACTGGGGCTCAGCCCTTGAATATTTATATACTTTTAATTAGCACAAATGTAGGCAGAGTTTAAATGCTTTAATATTATTTTTATAAGTGGATGATTGAAGTCCTATATACTTTATGCATTGCTGATGAAACAGGTCAGGGATATTAAAATTAATAGTAAATGAATTTTCATTTTATTAAAGGTTATCTTTTCTTTTTTCCATATCACTGCCCTGGTGGGAGTAGGAAGCCCAGTCTTGCTGCTGGAGAGCTGCTGCTGCATTTGAACTGCCAACCCTGTAGGCCGCAGTCCCGCACACAACCACTGCGTCACCTGGGGCTCAACTTAAAGGTTATTTTTTAAGTAATAAGTGATTTTGCTTTGTTCTCCAGGAAAGAAGCAAATTCAGTAGCTATCCACTATACCACAGTGTCTATGAAACGTATGAATTGGTGGAAAACTTTTATGATCCAACATTTAAGTATCATCTCACAGTGGCCCTGGTCCGAGGGGGAATGGTGTTTGAACTAGCCAATTCCATCGTGCTTCCATTTGACTGTCAAAAATATTCTGAAGTTTTAAGAAATTATGCTGACAAGATCTACAATATCTCAATGACACACCCACAAGAAATGAAAGCATATAATGTATCATTTGGTATGTGACACTATCTCAAAATTTTATGTCAGTATGTTCTTATTAATAATCTCTAACATGTAATAACCTAATTTCAATGCATTTACCATTTCTTCTCTACCATAATTTGAATGTTCTGCTTATATATGGAAAGGTGTTTTTTACTTCTTTGGAGTTCATATCTTGGAATAGTTAAGCTATAAATCACATAAAATGCAAAAGAACAGATCCTGCTTGTCTATATTGCTTCCTTTCTTTAAAATAAAGAAAGCATGTTCTTAAAGCTTTTCATAGTCCTAATTTTTATTTCAGATTCACTGTTTTCTGCAGTGAAGAATTTTACAGAAATTGCTTCTAAATTCAATGAGAGACTTCAGGACTTGGACACAAGCAAGTATGTTTCATTTCTATAAATAATGCATATAATAACTGTATAAATGATTACTATAATAACTCACCTGGAAAACCCAATGCCATCAAGAGGATTCTGACTCATAACAACCACACTGTGGTGTCTAAGGCTATAAGTCTTCAGAGGAGCAGATAAGTTCACCTTTCACCTGCAGAATGGCTGGGGTTTTATTTGCAGTAGTGATTTTTGGTTAGCAAGACACTGATCACCCTGCAGAGCTACCAGGGCTTGTCATGCATGCAACAGTTCTAATTAAAAGTCAGTGATTACACCTTTATTGCTGAATTATATTTTAAAAGTTCTTGCTGCCTTCTGCCTCTCTGTTCAAATACCACTGTATCTATCAAAGAACTATTCCTTATAGTCTAAAGTAAGGACTCAGCTATGTCCATACCCCCATGGTGAGACAAGTTTTTTTCCAGTTTATTCTCTAGTTTTTGTAGTACCTGTACCTTAGAGTTGAACCAAGCACTCCTTTTCTTGGATCATACATTCTTTTCTATTATTTGTTCGTATCATTGTTTCTAGAAAGAGACTGGTATGGGAGTGTACAGGGGTGTGGGGTCGGGGCACATCTCCTAAGTCCTTCGGTCGACGTTGGATTCTTTCTTTTATTTGCCTTACCTCTTGTGTTACTATGCCTGAATGATTTGCAAAGAAATAACATTCCTCTCCTAGAAAAATTCCGGTTTTCCCTTTTCTTGCAATAAGCAAATCCAAGGTTCATCTATATTGTAATGTCATACCCACTAGGAAATTCATCTATGTTGATAGCATTAAGAGTGTCACCTATTTCCTCCATATATGCTCAGATATCTTTGTAGTGTGTAGTAAAAATGAGTGGCCATTCCAATTCCTCCCACTCCAGTCCTCAGAGCTGCTGGCTCTGCTAGTTCCAGTGAGTATTGGGCTACTATAACTCTTTTGCATCTACAGAAAAAATGTTGATGAGATTTAGATGTGTATATCATTATGGTGCCCTCCATGTTCTGCTCACCTAGAAAAGTTATGTCTGGAGTGAGAAAGATTGGGATGCATAATCCTGTCCAGTCATCCTGTAGAAATGTGTAGGCAAATGTCACAGGAAGCACATCGGGTATCAGTATTTCTCCAAAGGAGGGGCTTGAGTACAAGAGTGGGTAGAGACATTGTCTATGGGTTTGAGTTTTTTAAGGGCCAGGAGGCAGGCAGTGTCCTGTTAGGAAAAGAGAAATATTTCAATGGCTACTGGTCTGATGGTAAATTATGCTTTAGTTGTCTTGGTTATGTTGGACATTATGCATGAAGATAGAATTGGAGATGCTAGATACTATAGAGTATTGAGGAAGAGTATTTCAAGGGATCTTTTAAGCTAATGTAAACATATTTATGGTGCAGAGCAACAGAGGTTTGGGGAACACCCCAAACATGTGGACTAGCTAGAACAGATGGGAGAGTGTCAGGACACTCGTTATTTGAGGGTGAGATGGAATCAGGAGGAGTGTCTGCTGCAGCTTTTAAGAGAAACTAAAAGAGACTGGGAAGTCCCTGGTAAATGAAAAGTTATTTTTGAATTTATTAAGAATATCTCCACCCAGATGGGGGCATTTGGAGATGACTAGACACTGGTGTGAAAATTGGACATTATAAAGGCTACATAAGAATGACTGTGAAAAAAAAAAAAGAATGACTGTGTAATGAGGGGCTGTGAGACTATACCTGAGAATCCCACAATAGTGGTGGGGGCTAAAATAGTTTGTCCTGAATGTTCAGGTCATGTTAAATAAGCCACCCCTGTGTCTAAAGGGAAAGATATAGGCTTACCTGAGACAATGGTCATTGGCCTGGACTTTTGATGGGTGATCTCAATGGCGGCTGCTGACTCTGTGCACCATTAATCTTCTGTGGCCTAGCCTAGTAGTCCTGACAACAAAGCGTCTTAAGCTGGTTGCTCTGGAGATGTTATGGAAGACACTCTCCTCCTGCCCTCTGGTGGAATGGGCAATCAACTCCCTTGTTTGCAGTATGGGCAAGGCCTCAGCAGGAGGCCAATCCTTATTGGAGTATTTGCATGCCCAATGACCCATCTGAGAACATTTGAAGCAAGATCCAGTTGACTCACCCATTTATGGTCTAATGTGTTTGTTTGTTTATTTGTTTGTTTTCAGGGGATACATTTCCTTCCTTCCTTTCTATCTTTTTTGATCATTTTATTGGGGGTTCATGCAACTCTTATCACAATCAATACATACATCTTTTGTATGCAAACCACATTTGTAAATTTGTTGCCATCATCCTTGAAATATTTTTTTCTAGTTAAGTCATTGGTATTATTCCCTCATATTTCCCCTTCTCCCCACTCCTATCAAGGGTCCTTCATGGACCCTTGATAATTTATGTTATTATTACTTTGTCATATCTTATGTCTTCCTTCACCCACTTCACTGTTGTCTGTCCCCTGGGGAAGAGGTTATATGTAGATCTTTGTAACTGGTTCCCCCTTTCTACTCCACCTTCCCTCCACCCTCCCAGTATCACCATTCTCACCACTAGTCCTAAAGGGGTCATCTGTCCTGGATTCCCCATTTCTGGTTCCAATCTGTACCAGTGTACACCTCCTGGTCTAGCCAGATTTGTGTGGTAGAATTGGTGTCATGATAGTGAGAGTAGTGGTGGTGGTGGTGGTGGTGGTGGTGGTGTAGAAGCATTGAAGAACTAGAGAAAAGCTGCATACTTCATTGTTACTACACTGTATCTTGACTGGCCCATCTTCTCCCCATGACCCTTCTGTAAGTGGACTTCGCTTCACCTACCGATGAACTTTGGTTCCCCAATCTGTACTCCACCTCATTTATAATGATTGTGACCCAATGTTTATTGGTCTGGATTCACCCATTTGTCTTGAAGAGCATTAGCCAGCATCTTGTTTTTTGCCATCACTGCCCTCTGGTGGGAGTAGAAGGCCCAGCCTTGCTCCTGAAGAACTGCTGCTGGATTTGAACTGCCAGTCCAGGAAACGCTTTCCAGGCACCAAGAACAATTTTATAGTCTGCTGGACCAACAAAAATATTCTCTTATTTAAATAAAAACATATTTCTGTGAGTTGCATATTAGGATGTCAAGGTAACAAAAAAATCTGGCCTTCACTTAAAACATCTTGGTTTACCAATTATTGCATTTTAATGCAAATCATATACAAGTTAGTATGTTTTTGCAACAGGGCAACACCCTCTTGTATTAATATCCTATGAGCAATGTGAAATTTTTTTACATGGGCTATATTATATGCAGAATTATAATTATTTCATTAAGTAATTACTACAATCACTTTTTACTTTCATCTGGCACATAAACTATTGATGAGGTTTTTTACACCTTAACAGAATGTGTGACAGGATTTTAAAATATAATAACTATTTTTTAAAAAATAATTTTATTGGGGCTCTTACAGCTATTATAATATTCAGTACATCATCTGTATCAAGCACATTTGCACACATGTTGCCACATACATTTCCAAACATTTTCCACTTGAGCCCTTGTTATAAACTCCTCTTAAAAAAAAAGGGCTCCTCATCCGCCTCCCCTTTTTTAAATGAATCATTTTATTGGGTACACACACACCTCCCCTCACGATCCATACATACATCAATTGTATGCAGATCTCATTTGCACACTTGTTGCCATCATCACTCTCAAAACATCCTCCCTCCATTAGGCCCCCAGTTCAACCTCCCCATATTTCCCTTCCTCCCTCCCCCCATGAATCTTTAATAATTTACAAAATGTATTTCATTTCGTACCCTGTCCATTGTGTCCCTTCACTCACTTTCCTGTTGGCCATGCCCCAGAGAGGAGGTTATATGTAGATCCCTGAAATTAGTTCCCCCTTTCTACTCCACCATCCCTCCACCCTCCCAGTATCACCACTCCCGTCACTCGTCCTGAGGGAATATCTATCCTAAATTCCCCGTGTTTCCGACTCCAGTGTATGTCCCCTGTTCTAGCTGAACTTGTCTGGTAGAACCAGGAGCATGATAGTGTGTGTGAGGAAGCATTTGAGAACTAGAGGAAAGATGAATATTTCATTGTTACTACACTGTACTTTAACTGGCTCGTCTCCTCTCTGCAACCCCTCTGTAAGAGGATGATAATGACTATTTTTTAAGGAGCCTTGGTGGCATAACATTTTAAGCTTTGGGTTAATAACTAAAATGTTTTGAAGTTCACCACCACAGGCCACTTCGTAAGAAGAAGATGAGGCTATTGATTGTCTCAGATATTTTATAGAGAGTTGCTATGACACAGAATCTACTTCTTGGCTCTGAGTTTATTTTATTATGTATATTATTGTTCTTACTTTGCATATCATGGGGATTTAAAATATATTCCTTATAAAATTGAAACCTTGAAAACCTTATTAAGTATTTCTATTCTGCCCTTTAAAAATTGAACCTTGAAAACTTTATTAAGTAGTTCTATTCTACCCTATAGAGTGTCAACGAATTAGAATTGACTTTACAGCTACAAATTTGATTTTGTTTATTTTTATTCTAAATTGTTAATTATCATTGCAGTGCACACATTTTCATGAAGTCGTATCCATTTGTTTTTCAGTCCAATGCTATTGAGAATTATTAATGATCAGCTGATGCTTCTGGAAAGAGCATTTATTGATCCTTTAGGGTTACCCAACAGGCCTTTCTACAGGTAAGACAAAAATTACACTAATTTTTTTAGCAGTGTGAAGAAAATTTCAGTTGATTTGGGGGATTAAATAGAAAATTTCAAAATTATATACTTTAGTTCTTATTTTTAGCATTTATCTTGTCTCATTAGAAAATGATACAGGGTTATTGTACCAAAAAATCAAGAAAGAGACTAGAATAATATTGATTATTGTTCCATCATTTGGGTATAAAATATTATTTTTATTTTGGTATAAATCATTTTATACCTCTTCTCTCCATTTCAATCTATATCAGATATAGATGATATCAAAATATAAAACTTGTCTATCGGAGCTGAGCCCCGGTGGCATAGTGGTTGTTCACAGGACTGTGGCCCACTGGGTTGGAGATTCAAATCCAGCAGCACACTCCAGGAGCAAGGCTGAGCCTCCTACTCCCACCACCAGGGGGCAGTGATGCCCCCCCAAAAAATATATCTTTAGAGATGGTTAAACATGTACACTTAGTTGACACATGGATCTTTTAAGTATTTAAGAAATATGCAATCATACTTACCTAGCAGGGGAGATGCCATGATCACGAAAGTGGTTTTCCCAGGGCAAGGTTTGTCCATTGCACTCCAGGTGTGCTACCCCTGCAATTTCCCCAAATGTGGAAAACTCGACTGCATAATTTGTGGTAGTGAGGGTACTACATTTGCGCTCTCCCCTGTTTAAAGAAAAAAAAAAGAAATACGCAATCCTGGCATTACAGAGTGCTCTTGTTTTTCTCTTATATATCATATGGGAAACTGATAGGAAACTGTTTTTTTCAACAGGCATGTTATCTACGCTCCAAGCAGCCACAACAAGTATGCAGGGGAGTCATTCCCAGGAATTTATGATGCGCTCTTTGATATTAAAAATAAAGCAGACCCTTCCAAAGCCTGGGGAGAAGTTAAGAGACAAATCTCTATTGCAGCCTTCATAGTACAGGCTGCAGCGGGGACTCTGAAAGAAGTAGCCTAAGAAGGTTTTTTATAAGAGTTAATAAATAAAATCACTATGGACATATGGAGAACCTCAAAAAGTTGGTATATGTGTGTGTATTATTTTAACATGAATATATGTATTAATAAAAGTATTCATGGTTCTCTAACTGGATCAAAAGAAATCGACACTTTTTATTCTATAGTTATAGAAAGCTACTCTAAATTTGATCTAGGTATTAAAACTAAGGGGAAATAACTATACTTAAATTCCTATCTGTGGAAAAAAAATTCCTATCTGTGTTAGTCTGAGCAGACTGTAGAAACAAATTCATAGACACTCGTGTATAAGAAAGAACTTTTTATAATGAGTAATTATATATTAAGAAAATACCCCCCCCAAAAAAAAAAAAAAGAAAATACCCCAGTCCAGTCCAGATCAAGTATATAAGTCCAATATTAGCCCATATGTCTGATCTATAAGCCTTCTTCAGACTCATGAAACACATGCCATGACACTGAATGCAAGAAGGGTGAAGTCTTGTGAAACCACTGGTACTGGAAGCATCTCAGCATTGACAGGGGTCTCCATGTGGCTCATCCAGCTCAGAGCACTTGCATGGCTCCATGTGCATTGTCAGCTGCAGTTTCCCAGGAAGTGAGCCTTTGTCCCATCTCCAACAAAGTATTTTAACTCCTAAGAACTTCCAAATTAGGGAATCATGCTGCAATCTGATTGGCTAAATTTCCCTTCAATCCTATGCCTCAAGTTGAATGCAGATTATATAACTAGTACACTATCTAACATGTGTGTGAAGCCCAACTCAGTCTTTCCAAATTCAAATATATTTATGTAGTTTTGCACATTCAAAAATGTCATGTATCTGGGGTTTTAAAGGATTGATGGTAAACAAGCAGCCATCTATATTAGGAGCAACAAATCCCACTATAAAAGAAGTACACCAGTTTGTGTGACCATGAGGTTTAGAAGGAATCCAGTATCAGGCATCAAAGAAGAAAAATCATATCTTTGTGTGCCTACCTTCCTGATACGATCACTAAAAACAAATGGATGCATAAACAAATGTGTTGGGAAAAGCTGATGGTGCTAGACTACCAAATTGTGTTAGTCTGGGCAGACTGGAGGAACAAATTTCATAGACACGCATATAGATATAAGGGAAAAGGTTTATATACAAGAGGAACAGGACATTGAGAAAGCATCCCAACTCAGTCCTATACAAAGTCATAAATCCGATATTAATCCATATGCCCAAAATCAATCTATAAAGTCTCCTTCCAACTCATGAAGCCACAGGTCAGTGGGCGCAGAATCCCGACTCTGGCAGGGGTCTCCACATGGCTTCTCGCTTCCAGGGCTCAGGGTCCATCAACAGCAGAAGCAACTCATCGCTGGCAGAGATCTCCATGTGGCCGCCCCAGCTTCAGAGGTCTGGCTCCATCAGGACAAAGCTGTGTGGACAAAGCTGGCTCCTCCAGCTTCTCAGATGCTGCCATCTTGTCTTGTCCATGACTCATTATCTCTCACTAACTCCCAACAACTGGGGAAGATAGCTTATCTGCACGAGGGAAATAGCTCGAGATTTACCAGAAGTCTCAGGAGAAAGCCATGCCCACATAGAGGCCTCATTGGTTATTCAATGGCTATCTCCAGATTAACAGGCTAGTGGACTCCACCCCTACATTTCAATCATAAAATTAACATAAGCACATGACTGACACACAAATGATAAAGTGTCTGGGGTCTTAAAGACTTGACGGTAAACAAGTGGCCATCTATCGCAGAGGCAGCAAATTCCACATGGAAGAAGCACACCAGTCTGCATCATCATGAGGGGTTGAAGGGAGCAGGTATCAAGGGACAAGACTCACATCTCTACTAAGGAGGGGGAGTGCAGAGTGCAGACCCAAAGCCCATTTGTGAGCAATTGGACACCCGCCTTACAAAAGAGGAGATAAGCCAGTCAGGGTGCAGTAAAGTAATGATGAGCCATACAACTTTCCTCTAGCTCTTAAAGGCTTTCTCTCCCCAACTATCATGATCCCAAGTCTACTTTACAAATCCCGCTAGACTGGAAGAGGCACTCTGGTACAGATGGAAACTAGAAATACAGGGAATCCAGGACAGATGAACCCCTCAGGACCAGTAGTGAGAGTGGAGATGGCGGAAGTGTGGAGGGAAGGTGGGATAGAAAGAGGAAATCAATTACAAGGATGTACACATAACCTCTTATCTGAAGGATGGACCGCAGAGGAGTGGATGAGGGGAGATGTCAGGTCGGATAAGATATGACAAAATAATAATTTATAAATTATCAACGGTTTATGAGCGAGAGTGGAGCAGGGTGGAAGGGGAAAAGATGAAGAGCTCAAGTGGAAAGCAAATGCTTTGAGAATGAGGGTGGCAGCAGGTGTGCGAAGGTACTTGATACACTATATGTATGCTTGAGTTGTGATAAGCATTGTATGAGCTCCCAATAAAGTGATTTATTAAAAAGTTTAAATGTCAGGATGTAATAGAGCACAGAGGGGAAAATATACAAATCCCTGCCTGGTCACCCATGGCTGAGAGAGTTGATATCTCAGCACACTCATTAGGAATCTTTGGTCTAGTCACATTTCTAATAAATAGTCTCTTTACACATTAAGTGATAATTGCTCTTTTTTTAGTGAGAAATATATAAAATAAATATAAATATATATGGTGAAAATAGCAATGAGATGAACATTTGCGGATGCAATAATGAACTTAAGACTTGAAACATTGCCAATATATGTTAATCTTCTCTGGATCGTTGACCAGTTGGGACTTCCTATTCCCTGGACAATGACCACCCTTTAGAATTTTAGGTTTCACTATCTGCTCTCTTATCATTTAACCAAATGTATCACTTGCATGTCTCCAGCAGTGTGTTTTGTTCACTTTTTATACATAAAAAACATTGGGCTGAGCCCCGGTGGCTTAGTGGTTGTGCGTGGGACAGCGGCCCACTAGGTTGGAGGTTCACATCCAGCAGCAAGGCTGGGCCTCCTACTCCCACCACCAGAGGGCAGTGATGCCCCCCCAAAAAACAAAATCATATCATGTATATGTTTTTTATTATTTGATTGCTTTATTCACCAATCAAGTTGCATCTAGGCTACAGACTAACATAAACTATTCACCTGATGAATACAACATTTAACTACCAGGGTCCATTCATGATAAAGAAACTTGTGCAGGAAGTTGCAGAGGAAAAAAGAATGTATTTACTAATTACAGCAACATTGGAACAAAAAGATTACTTTGGAAGATATGGAGAAAACTCTAAAAATATATAAGCACAGTAACTCAATGGAGAAACTACTGCCTTTAGAGCTGAGGTAAAGCAGACACGGCAGGAATATTCCCACACACCTGTCTCAATACATGGTAGAAAGGTCACTGGAGGTGCTACACTAAGAAAATATGCTAAAAATCCACATTCCAGACTAGCTGGACACCATGTTTTAGACCCATAGATTTGGTTATCATGATATTTCAGCATGTGAACATAAATATTTGTCCTTTTTTGCCAGGCTTATTATGCTGACAAGGTTCTCATGGTTCGTTCATTCTATATCACATCTTAAGAATTCACTTCTCTTAGTGCTTTAACAAAATATTCCATCACATGCTGTATTTTCATCACATTTTTCCTTGATCAACACTGATGTTCGTTTCACCTTTTGGGAACAATTAAAATGGATATAACTATGTCTGAATCTAAATTACTTTGAATAAAAGAATGGTTTTGCTTGAATTTTTTCATTATGTATTTTTCAAAGTCACTTTCTTGGCATATACTTGTATATTGTACAATGTAATCTTTTAATGACTATAAGAAAATTTGTTCAATGAATTACAGAACATATTTTTATGGCACTTCTTAGCTCCCTATTTTGCATGTCCTCAGTTGACATAAAGGCCCAGAAGGTCACCTAAATTGATCAGGTTTCAGCATAGTCTCCAGGGGTCTCCACATGGCTCCTCGCTTCCAGGACTCAGGGTCCATCAATAGCAGAAGCAACTCATCGCTGGCAGAGGTCTCCATGTGGCCACCCCAGCTTCAGAGATCTGGCTCCAACAGGGCAAAGCCATGTGGTCTCTCCGCCAGCTCCTCCAGCTTCTCAAACCCTGCCATCTTGTCTTGTCTGTGATTCATTGTCTCTGAGACTAACTCCCAACAACTGGGGAAGATAGCTTCTCATCTTCATGAGGGAAATATCGCGAGATTTCCCAGAAGTCTCAGAAGAAAGCCGTGCCCACATAGAGGCCTCATTGGCTACTCAGTGGCTATCTCCAGATTAACAGGCTAGACTCCACTCTACATCTCAATCATAAAATTAACATAAGCACATGACTGCCACAGCCTCCTAGTTCTTTCCTCTATTTCCTTTTACTTTCCTTTGGTCCCACTATCATGTTGGTCTATCATTTGGTTTTCAGTAATTGCTCTTGGATACATTGCCCTAGACCAAGCCCATCCAGGCATCCTCTGCCCTCCTTGGATCACTGTGTTGCCCATCCAGGCATCCTATGCCCTCCTTTAGATCACTGTTTTTCCCTTGTCCCTGGGTCGGTTGACACCTCCTGTTTGTTTCTCCTGGCCCTCTCTCTCCTGTGCCCCCCTGGACCAATCAGTCCTGTTGTTTTCTCCTCAGGTGCAGAGACAGTTATAAACACATAAATTAGACCATGGAAAACAAAACAAACACAAACCACAACAGCAGCAACAGCAAAATTAGTGACAAAGGAAAAGAAAAGCCTATAAATAGTTCCAGGTCTGTTTGTTGATCTTTAGGACAGTTTTCTCATCGAGTTTACAGGGTGCGATGGCCTGGTCCCAAAGTCTGTTTTCAGGAACTTAATTGCTTTGCTCCTCTTGCTGCTTTATTGTGAGCCCTTAGTGTGTTCCACTGTGGTAATGTCAGATTGGGCCTAATTCCCACAGTGTGTTTCCATTGTTGTTCCCCATAGAGCTATGGGTCAGTGAGGGATGTCTTGTATCATGGTGGAGGAGGTTCTATGGTCCTTTCTGTGCATTGACTGCTCTGAGCAGGGATATCCTCCTTGGGCCTTGTTGAGCCAGAATTTGTTCCATACTCTCTCATTCTCTTTTGGTCTGCCCCTAGGAGTTCTAATCAGATGCACCCCTCTCCCTGAGCTGTATCTTCAATGCTGTTCTCTGAAGTACTTTGTTCTGGAGGATGAGGAGAAGAGGGTAGTGCTGGACCCACAGACCCCTCTATTGGTTCCCTGCTTCATGCTGGTCTCTTGCATTCATGTCTTGGTGCACTGGGTTGAAATCTGGTCCATGTCTCCCTCTACTGTGAAAATATAAGCAAAACTATTCCCTTGGGTGGGTTAGTGCCCTGATCTCCTGCTTCCTATGCATTTTACTTTCTTACTTACCCCCTCCCTCCTTTTTAGTTGTCTATCACATGTATCCCTGGATTAGGTCTGGCTCCTGACATAGTATCTGTACCTCACTCCAGGAATGTATAAAGCAGTTTTTGCCTATACCTCATTTGCATCATTAAGCTGACCTTAGTGGACTCATGTTGTACTTGTCCTTTGGTGCTTGGCTTGATTCATTTTGCATGATTTTCTTCAATTCTTCCCATGCCGTGTTGTGCTTCCTACATTCAGCACTGCTTTTTCGGGATACACAGTAAATGTACGTACAACAGTATTTTGATCCATAAATCTGTTGATGAAAATTTGGGTGGTTTTAAGCTCCTTACAATTGTGAACTACACAGCGATGAACACTGGAGCACAGATATCTGCCCATGATTTGTTTCTGGACTCTTCTTGCTATATGCCCTGTAGCGAGATTGCTGGTTTGTATCGTAGCTTGATTTCCATCTATTTTAGATATCACCACATTGATTTCTACAATTGTTGTACATACGGTGTTAGATAGGGTTTTCTAGGGAAAAAAAACCCAGGATGCTAGTAATTCTCTTTATATATTTATATAGATAGAAGGGTATATAAAATAAGAAATAAATAGTTAACTAATCTATAAAGCAGTACAAATGGCTCGATGCAACTCACTTGCGTGAGACAGCTAGTCGACTGGCAGTCCTTGGAGTGTTGAGGGCCGCCTGGTAGTCCTCTGTAGAGCAATTCAGGCTATCCAGCCACAAGCAGCTAACAGCAAAGCAGGTCACCAACAGTCAGCCAAATGACAGAAACCAACAGTTCCCAGCTCAAGAGATGTATATTCCAGGAGCATGGCAAAGCAGGGCTTGAAGGAAACTCAACTCACAGCAACACAGTCCACCAATTAGGTGTCGCACAGGTAGTGTCTCTTGGAGATCGAGGCACAGACAAACAAGGCAGCTGCATTGAAGCTCATGTGTTATGAAGCTTAGTAGACCACGTCTTTTTGAGAGACTGGAACAGAGGGTGCCTGGACTCGGCCCAAACATCCCAAACTTCTTAATTGTAATAGTGGCAAGGGGTGTTGTCCTCTATCTTTAACTGTTTCCTGCTGTGATTGTATGAAGAGGGGTGGGAGGATTAAGAGTTGGGAAGTTTGGGACCTGGCCGACCAGCAGCAGACTAGAGGGGTGAAGCAAGAGCTGGTTGAGGATCAAATCAGAGATGTTCCTTGTTAGTTTCTGCAAAAACTTAAACACACAAGGAGTTTTCCTGGAAACTTTTTATTTGTTGTACATTGCAATCATTTAGTTTTTTGATACAGGGGATTGGCTATCATGATGTTTCAGTTTGGGGCACAGAGCTCTTTGTCCTTTTGTCACAGGCTTATTGTACATTTCCGTGGTTCACTCATTCTTTATCTTTCTCATGGTCAGCTGTACCGAGGTCCCCGAAGAGCTCTATCCTGACATCACTTGTTGTGATGGCCAGGTTATCTACACAATACAAAGACCCATTATTGTTCTTTGAAGACATGACGAGTCATAATATGGTGTCAACTTCAGGATTGGGGGTGTAGGGGTGGAGTGTCACTCTCAGTCTGGAGATAGCCAATGAGACCTCTTTGTGGGTATGGCTTTCTCCTGAGAATTCTAAGAAGTCTGGCGGTATTCCTTCCTTGGAGGCAGGAGACTTATGGCTCAGTCCCTTAGTGACTGTCTGCTGACCAGACACAAGGCTGACTCCCTTTGAGACTTCCCGGAGAAGAAGGCATATGGGCTTCCCCTGATGGAACCAGACCTCTGAAGCCAGAAAAGCCTTGCAGAGACCCCTGCCAAGGCTGATATGCCTCCACCACCACAGGATACACAAGACTGTAAATCTACTGACCTGGGATTTTCCTGGCATCATTGCATGTACTTTGTGAATCTGAAGAGGACTTTATAGAATGGTGTGGGACTGATGGGCTAGTATCGGACATATGACCTTGGACTGGATTGCACTGGGATGTTTCCTCAATGTGCAATTGCTCTTGTATGTAAACCTCTTTCTTATATACCTTGGACTCTTTATGAATTAGTTTCTGTAGTCTACCCAGACTTGGGAGTGGGGTCCTGGAGAAACAAATAATGATGGAGAGTAAATATGTGTTTGACTTCTGCCTCATGGTATTGTTTCTTCTTTGGTTAGCCAGAAGTCAGATATGCTTTTGCAGTTTGCTGAATTGTTTTCTGGAAATAGTATGGGAAGTGAAAGATTTGATCCTTTTGTTTGGAGGTTGTCTTTGGTTATTCCTATGGGAAATAGCAAAAATGAAGGGTGTTAATGTATTTTTTGAGCTCAGGTGTTAGAAACCTCAGAGGTTGAAGTCTCAGAAACTATGCTGCTTCAGTAAAAAGGCCAACAGGAAGCATGGATCTGTTTGATGTCTTCATAGACCAAATTCCATGTTTTTGTGTAAATAGAATAGTTTAAATAAGGATTGAGGTCAGCGAAATAAGGGCTGAACTTGACTGTTTTAAGAATGGAATTTACTGTCTGATTCTGTGCAGTTGATACTGATTTCTCATGCTCATTGTTGTAGATTTGGCTGTATGGAAATGTTTATTGGGAAGCATAAAAATAGAGAGCATTTAAACACACTTGCCTTAAGCCATTAATTTGACCTCTAGATGGGTGTAAGTCACACCTTCAAAGATGTCTTTGAAGAGATTGGTCCCACCCAGTGCTTTTGAGTACTGGAGATTAGCATTGGAGAGATTGAAGAAGGAAGAACTCTTTTTTTTTTTTTTTTTTTTTTGGAAATTTTGAACTAGTGGTTATTTTCAGAAGCTAAAGAATCTTGAAAAGGAAGAAAACTCCCCTTTGGGACTGAATGTTAAAGGAAGTCGGTGGCAGGCCTAAAGAAAGGAGCCGAAGTCTGTTAGGAAGTGAGTTTCCAGGTTGCAAAAGTAAAATATGATTTGGTAAAAGTACCTTTTCAAAGTAGCAGTGACCAGACCATATTGATGTCAATTGAGTGTGTGGAACATAAGCATCCGGGACCTTCATTTCCTAATGGGAACTGGATTACCCATTTAAGATAGCACTCTGTTTTGAACAAATCCCTGGGTTTATTTTAGAACTAATGGAAAGTCGCTATTTGTTGGGGCTGAGCCCTGGTGGTGTAGTGGTTGAGTGTGGGACTCCTCTATTATAAGTAGCAGTCATCTAACCTGCCCATCATATTGCATCAAACCCTGACTACAGCAATCAGGAAAACCTTGAGCCAGATAGCTGATCATGAACTTGGCCTTTGTTTTGACTCCAAACCTGTCTGAGCCACGAACTGGTTAGAAACTGGTTAAAAAGGAGTTAGAAGCCTGTTAGCTATGCAAATTCACATGGCTGCGTGCTGGGGAAAGATGGAAAAGCACTTGGAAACACGTGATCAGGTCCTTTTGAGTTACAATTCCCTAAGGCAGTGCTTCTCTACTTGTGGGCAATGACTCCTTGGGGGTTAAATGTCCCTTTCGCAAGGGTTGCCTAAGACCACGGGAAAGCATGTATTTTCAATGATCTGCACTGCTCCTATGTTCATCTCCAGCTGAGGTCTACTCACATGCATATATGCCCATATAAGAGTGCCCAGGGTGAAGACTGTTATCCATGCCACACAATGCTTCAAGACAAAATTTCATTTCTTGGTCACTAGAAATAAATATTCCACAATATAGAATTACATATTGTTTTGTGATGAATCACTATGCTTTAATTATGTTCAAATTATAACCATGATAATACATCCTGCATATCACATATTTACATTAGGATTCTTAACAACAGAGCAATACAGTGATGAAGCAGCAATGAAAATAATATTATGGTGGGGGGGGTCATCACCACACAAGGAACTGTACTAAAGGGTCATGGCATTAAGAAGATTGAGATTCCCAGCACTAAGGGAAAAGCTATCCCAGAAGAGCCCTTTTTAAGTGATAGATGGGATTACATGTGTCTTGGACTTCCTGGAACCTGTAACAGATTTCATGACTGTAACGGGGCAACCCCAAAGACCACCAGTGAGGGGATTCCTTCTCTGGATGAAGTAGAAAATGAGCTTTTTGTCTAGCATCCTTGTGGAATTTCCCTCCACTAGATACTGATCTTCTTTGACTACATTTTACCCTTCAAAACAAAGAAAATTGTTCACTGCTGGTGCAAATACAACCTTAATCTCTCTTGACTGCCCCACTGAACTAGATTACCCATTTAAAATAACCTTCCGTTTGGAAGAACTCCTATGGGTTACCTTAGAAGTAATGGAAAGCCCTATTTGTATAAACACCGGAAAGGAACGGGTGTGGTCTCAGGGATGCAATGAAAGAGGATCTGGGAGCCTAATGCCATCTTCTGCAGGAAGGTCTCAGTGTTTACAAAACAGCCAACTGCAAGGTCTGAAATCTATTGCTGCCATCCCTGGAAGAACTGGTCCTGGAGCTGACCTTCGAAGCTCCAGTTCTGAGCCTACAACGAAGAAACTCTTGACAGAGTCTTTGGGGGCGCACTCAAATTCTAGGCCATTTATAGAATGAAATTCTTTCAGTTTTTGTGTGGCTCTGCTGGCTTTGTGTGGGAGAGCTGGCTTGTTTCTCGGTTGTTGAAGATCCTTCACAGTGCTCCTCTGCTGACCTCATATCCTTTTCAAAGGAACTAGACTTACATGATTACCATTGATTCACTTCGGAGATTGGATATAGACTTAATGGTTTTAGATGCCTATCTTGTGTAAGATGTCATCTGTAAACATTTGGATTAGCTATTATCCTCAGCAGGGCATCATTTGGGAATAAATGAGGTGATATGCTCCGTAAAGAATTACAGCCTCAAAATCGCAGATGGGATTGTTTTTGCTGGAAGTGACACAATTGGTTTGGATTTTCTGTATATCTAGAAGATCACTGGTCATTGCTTTTTGTATTCTTAATCTATGATCAGTGTGTCCAACTGCCCGTCACCTTCAAAGCAAATAGATAACCATTTTCATCCCTGTAAAAATAGACTTCAGAAATCCCAAGGACCCAGCTCCTGTAGGGTCTTCATTAGATAGGGTCAACCTCAGCACGTTGACATGAGATCAGGGGTACTAATTTACCAACAACTCTATTTTTGTAAGATGGTTGTGTGCTCCAGCACAGTGAATTCCTGCTCACACACAGTGAACCTTATTCTGAGTTAAAATTTTAGGTATTAAAGATCTAAGTTTTCTTTATGTCATAAAAGCAAACTATAATGTGCACAACTCTGGAACAAAAAGACCTTATATACCTAAAGATGACATCTCATCTGCCGTGGGGTTTCTGAAAAATGTAAATAGCTTCAGGAATGTAACACAGCAAGCACAAGTAATGGACATTCTTTTGTGGATAGCATAGAATATTATATTGTGTTGTCCAGCACATTTGTGAAATTGCCCTCAGGTAGACTTTATAGACACTTGCTATATTATACCTTCCCATTTTAAAACCAAAAAAGGGTGATGGTGGATGCAAATTCCACTTTAATTCCTCTTGACAACAAAAGTGAACTGGATTCCTTACTCAAGATAATCCATCTTTGGAAGAAATATCATGGGTTACCTTAGAGCCAATTGAAAGGCTTGTGTTAGTCCACGTAGGTTAGAGAAACAAATTCATAGACACACATATGGATATAAGAATAAGGTTTATATACAAAAGGAATGGAACATTGAGAAAGCATCCCAACCCAGTCCAGTTCAAAGTCAGATGTCCGATATTAGCCCATATAAAGTCTCCTTCCAACTGACGAAGTCACAGGTCAGTGGGTGCAGAATCCCAGCGCTGGCAGGGTCTCCCCATGGCTTCTCGCTCGCAGGGCTCAGGGTCCATCAACAGCATCCTGTGGTGGTAGAAGCAACTCAGTGTTGACAGGGGTCTCCACATGGTTTCTCCAGCTTCAGAGGTCTGGTTCCATCAGGGTAAGGCCATGTGTCTTCTCCTCCGGCTCTTTCAGATCATCGGATGCTGCCATCTTGTCTTGTGTAGTTTTTCATCCCAGAGACTGACTCCTAACAACTAGGGAGATGGCCTCTCTTCTCCACGAGGGAAATATCACGAGATTTCCCAGAATTCTCAGGAGAAAGTCATGCCCACACAGAGGCCTCATTGGCTACTCAATGGCTATCTTCAGATTAACAGGCTAGACTCCACCCCTACATCCCAATCCTGAGATTGGCATAATGAATACATGACTGCCACAGACCACCCCTTGTCAATTTCACCTTTTTACATAACTCTGTAACCACATGTAACTTTCAAATAAACAATAAAATCATATCTATACTCAATAGGATAAAACTAAAATGCAAATAATTCAAAATGTGCCACCATCATATAAAAATAACATTTTATAAGTGAACAAAACACAATATATCCTTTGCCTTGCAGTTGCAGTTACATAATATCTACACCTTGTTCCTCTAATTCTATGCATATATATTCCCCCACCCATGAGAGTTTGTAAGCCAACCACCTCATGTCTTTATTTCCCCATTTTGGGTATCTAATTCTATATTGCCCATTTATATCAACCCAGATTGATTCTGAGAAAACAATCATAGCTTTCAATGTGAAGAATCTTTATTCCAGTTGGAACCTTGTGAAATGCGCATCCATTAGCAAAGTTAAATCAAGACCAGCCATTCATAAAGTCAGCAGTGATATGTACCAGTTCACAGACTCAAATCGCTTCTCTTCCTCTGGTCGGGTTCTGGTCCATTCAACGTGGGCTGTCTCACTTAGCCTCACCAGGGTATCTCTTGGTCACCGTTCCTTTAGACCATGGTCCCATCAAAATTCTCAACAAGCCTAGTTTCCTCAAGCTAGGTCATGAACTTCAGACCAGTCAACCCAATCTTGTCTTCTCTGTTTTCTTTGAACCAAGTCCACTGGTGTCAGTGGCCAAACTCAACCTGTCTCTTTATTGCTGAAATTCTACCTCTACTCAAAGAGTAGATCTAGGTGGTCACCTAACAAGCATTTCAGCCTGCCACAGGCTTCCTTCAACATTCAGTCCCAGAGAGGAGTTATCTTCACGGTTCCAGATTCCATCGCTTCTGAAAATAATCACTAGTCAAGATTTTCCAAGGAAACAGACTTCATCCTTCTTCAGTTGGTAAGTCTGACCTTCTATCAGAATGCAAATATCCTAAGTACTCCAAAAGAGTAGGTGGGGCTAATTTCTTCAGAGAAGTCTTTCTATGTCTGGCCTAAACCCATCTAAGGACAGGGTCATCTTTGAAGGTGAGTCCTAAATGCAGCTGTAGTTCAAATTTATGTCTTGAGGCAATTGTTTTACAAGTTCTCTTTCATACTTCCCAATAAGCATTTTTATACATCTGTATATCTATAATACTAAGCATAAAAAAACTAGTATAAACAGCATAGAGTAAAAAACTAAACTTAATTCTTAAAACAGTCAAGGTCAATACTTATTAAGCTAATCTGTATCCTTATCTAAACTATTGTTTACACAAAAATGTGATTAAGTCTCTGAAGGCATCAAAACAGATCCATGCTTTTAGTCAGGCATTCTGACCTTCTTAAACATTGCCCTTGAGCAGCATAGCTTCTGAGACATTCAAATGGCAGTTTTTAATCCCTGAGTTCAAGATAGACATTAACAGTATTCATTTGGCCATATCATATAGGAATAACCAAAGACAGCTTCTAAACAAAGTAATCAAAACTTTAACTTCCCATATTGTTTTCAGAAAATAACTCAGTAAACTGCAAGGACATATCTGACTTCTGGCTAGCCAAAAAAGTAACAATACCATGAAACAAAAGTCAAGCAAGCATCTACCCTCCATCTTTATGATTTGCTTCTCCACTACTCCACTCCTGGTACAATAATGTGTTAGTCCAGGTAGCCGAGAGAAACAAATTCATAGACACACATATGGATATAAGTATAAGGTTTATATACAAAAGGAATGGAACATTGAGAAAGCATCCCAACCCAGTCCAGCTCAAAGTCAGATGTCCGATATTAGCTCATATAAAGCCTCCTTCTGACTGACGAAGTCACAGGTCAGTGGGTGCAGAATCCCAGCACTGGCAGGGGTCTCCCAATGGCTCCTCACTTCCAGGGCTCAGGGTCCATCAACATCATCCAGTGGTGGTAAAAGAAACTCAGTGCTGGCAGGGGTCTCCACATAGCTTCTCTAGCTTCAGAGGTCTGGTTCCATCAGGGTGAGGCCATATGGCTTCTCCTCTGGCTCTTCCAGCTCAACAGATGCTGCCATCTTATCTTGTGTACTTTGTCATCCCAGAGACTGACTCCCAACAACTGGGGAGATGGCCTTTCTTCTTCAGGAGGGAAATATCGTGAGATTTCCCAGAATTCTCAGGAGAAAGCCATGCCCACACAGAGGCCTCATTGGCTACTCACTGGCTATCTTCAGATTAACAGGCTAGACTCCACCCCTACATTCCAATCCTGAGATTGGCATAATGAGTATGTGACAGACACAAGGCCTATGAGTGCAAGCACTGGGAGGGAGAGGGTGTGGTCTCTAGTGGTGAGTCAAAAGGCACTTGGGAACTTAAGGCCATCTTCCTCAGAGGAGTCACAGCTTGCACAGAAACTCCTGACTGCAAAATCTTCTGAAATCTATTGTTGCCATTGCTGGAGGAGCCGGTTCCTGAACTGACCTCTGAAGCTCCGTGTCTGCAGCCCACACTGAAGAAGCTCTTGGCAAAGTCTTCAGGTGAGTAATCACATTCTATTCCATTAAGTGTAGGAAACTCTCAGTTTTGGGTATCTCTCTGGGAAAATTGATAGGTTTTACCTTACTAAAGACCCTTCATGGGCCTCCTCTGGTAGCTTCATGTCCCCTATATCAAGTAAATGAAGGTAGGTAATTTCCATGTAGTAAACTCTAACCTGTGGATCCCCCATCAGACAGGATACAGATGCCCCTTTGAGTTCACAAGCTAGAAAGTCTTGACTAGAGTACAAAGTCTAATATTCCTCCCTCAGAACTACTGGTGGTTCCAGCTGCTGACCTTGAGGCAATCAGTCCAGGTCTTAACCACTATGGCACCAGGACTCTTCTGTTAGAAACGGCAGGCATCAGACCTGTGCATCATTTTATCAAACCCTGAATATAACAGTTTGAAAAACCTCTAACCTGAAATCTAGCCTTGGAAATGGGACTTGTTTGATTTCAAAAGTGTCTGAGCCATGAACCAATGAGACACCTCTTACAAACCCGTCTGTGTAAAATCACCTAGCTGTCTTCTGGAAACTGAGGAACAAAATCTAAGATATGCTTGGCTGGGTCCTTTTGAATCATAATCCATCAAAGGGAAGACAATTTAGGCTTTACTTCTGATTTACAGCTTAGAAGTTTAGATGGCGCTTTTCAGTGAGGGTTCTACTGTTACCCTTTGGACTGGCTTTAAAGCCCACCAATCCATTAGAGAGAAAGATGATTTGATCTGATCCCCTAGAGATTTAGAGCTGGAAAGCTCAATACAAGATTGCTGGTGTTGGAAGGGACTCAATGACAGAGGATTTAGGGGGTTGTAGACCTGTACAGAGGCCTGGTGGTATTACTGGTTGGGCAACTATTACAAGGAGCAGGGATCGCAACTCAATAGCAACTCCACTTTCAATGGAGGGTTGCGTGCTCCAGCACCATGACTTCATACTGACTCACAGCCTTGTTCCGTGTCAAAATTCTATTAAAATTTTCATAATATCAAAGATATAGGTTTGCTTTAGGTGACAAAAACTAAATATCATGAACAAAACTCTGGGACAAAAGAGCCTTTTTAACTGAATGTTGCTGCTATATCAGTCTTGAGTTTTTAAAAAAATGATAACTGGTTTCATGAATAGAACATTGAAAAACAAATAGCACCAATAATACAAATTCATTTTCTCCATAAGGTGGAAAATTATATTTTGTAGACTCGCTCCTTTGTGTAATTTTCTTGAGATAGACATTTTTTTTCACTTGGTTTACGACACTTTCCCCCTTTATTTTTTTTTTAATTTGGAGGGGGGGGCATCACTACCCTCTATAGTTGTGGGAGCTACTCAGTCTTGCTCCTGGAGAGCTGCTGCTGGATTTGAACTGCCAAGCCCATGGGCCACAGTCTTGCACTCAACCACTGCGCCACCTGGGCTCAGCCCGATACTTTCCTCTTTAAAACAAAAGAAATAGGTTACTGTGCATGCAAATGCAATTAATGCCTGTTGACATTAACAAAACTGGATAACCAATTTAAGATAACCCTTGTTTGGAAAAAATCTCATGGGTTGCCTTACAACCATTTGAAAGGCCTATTAGTGTAAATACTGGGAAGAACAAGGTGTGGTCACAGCAACCAATCCAAGGGCACTTTGGAACCTCATGCCATCTTCCCCAGGAGAGCTGCAGCTTGCACAGTGCTCGCTGACTGTCACGTCTTCTGAAACCTATTGCTGCCATTGCCGAAGGACCTGGTTCCTGAACTGACTCTTACGTTCCAGTTCTGCAGCCGACACTGAGGAAATTCTTGACGAATTCTTCAGGTAAGCATGCAAATTCTAGTGCATTAATTGTATGAAAACCGTTCAGTTTTGTGTGGCTCATTGGAAAAACTGGCCTGCTTCTCCCTTACTAACAGCCCTTCATGGGCCTCTTCTGGTAACCTCATATCCCCTGTGTCAAGTAGTGAAAAGTACCTAATTACCACGGAGTTGATTGTGACCTGTGATCACCCCACCAGACAGTCTGCAAATGCCCCCATGAGTTTCTGAGACAGAGAGTCTTGACTGGAGTCCAAAGTCCAGAATTCCTCCCTCAGAAAAGCTGGTGGTTCCTACTGCTGACCTTGAGGTTATAAGCCCCAGGTCTTAAGTACTGTGACACTAGGATGCCTTTGTCACAAATGGCAGTCATCACACCTGCCCATATCATTTCCTCAAACCCTGAATACAACAGATGGGAAAGTTTCTATCCTGTAGCCATGGAATTGGCGCTTTTTTGACTCCAAATGTGTGTGACCCGTGAACCAGTTAGACATCTTTTAGAAACCTGTCTGTGCCTAATCACGTGGCTGTCTACTCGAGACAGATGGACAAACTCTTAGAAACTCTGTATTGGGCCCTTTTGAGTCATAACCCACCAAAGGTAAGACAATTTAAGTTTGACTTTAGATATAGAACTTTTGTTGGTTCAGTTGGGTGAGAGTTGTCCTGTAACCATTTGAACTGCCTTTTGAACCCACCAGTCCATCACAGGAGAAAGATAAATCTATCTGCCCCCCAATGATTTACAGCCACAACATTCAATACAAGATTTTTGGGTGTTGGAAGTGACCCAATGATAGAGGAGGTGGGTTTGTTATATACCTACAGAGAGACCTGATTCTATATTGTTTACTGTTTGGGCAAATAACACAGGCATCAGGGATTCCAACTGACCCACAGTTCCTCTTCAAAAGGGTAGTAAAGTGTTCCAGCACAAGGATTTCATACTGACATACAGTGAGCCTTGTACCATGTTAAACATTTAGATACTAAAGTTACAGGGTTTCCCTCTGTCATATAAACTAAATACAGTGCACACAACTCTGGGACAGAAAAGCCCTTGTTAACGAAAGATGCTATCACATCTGCTCTGAGCTTTCTGAAAACCATAACTGGCTTCATGATTGTAACACGGAAGCCAATGAATGCCAGTAATGGAATTTCTTTTGTGAATAAAGTAGAATGTGATACTGGGTGATCTAGCATCTTTGTGAAATTTCCCTCAGGTAAACTTTATGGACACTTGTTTTTTTTATGCTTTCCCATTATTAAAAAAAAAAAAGAAAAAGAAAGGTGACTGTGGATGCAAACTCCACTTTCATTCCTTTGACAACAAAAGTAAACCGATTATCCACTTCAGGTAACCTGTGTTTGGAAGAAACCTCGTTGGTTACATTACAACACACTGAAAGGCCTATGAGGGCAAGCACTGGGAGGAACTGGGTGTGGTCTCCAAGGGCACTTTGGACTCTAATGCCATCTTCCGCAGGTGGGCCACATCTTGCACAGAACTCGGCTGACTCTAAAGTCTCCTGCTACTGCTACTGCTGCCATTGCCGCAGGACCTGGTTCCTGAACTGACCTCTGATGCTTCAGTTCTGCAGTCTCCACTGAAGACACGTGTGGCAAAGTCTCCAGGTGAGCACTCAAGTTCTAGTCCTTTAGTTATAAGAAGCTCTTTCAGGTTTGTGTGGCTCTGTGGGAAAGTTTGCTAGCTTCTCACTCACTTAAGACACCTCAGGGCCCTCCTCTGCTGACCTCATATCCTTTCCAGGAGCTCATCTCACCTCTTTATGATTGAGCCAATTCTGACTTCTGTATACACTTGAAGCGCTATGATGTCTCTCAGGGTTCAGAGTTCCTTTGTAAAACTTTGATTGGCTTTTAAACCTCACAGCCCATCATTTGAAGTAAGATGAGCTGATTGATGCTCTCCTAAAAAATGAATGTCTCTTAATTCCAGAGAGGATGGCTTGGTGCTGGACACAGTGAGTTTAGGTTTGGTACATATCTAACATATCACTCACGGTTATTAGCTGCATTACTAATCTATGATCCAGTGTGTCCAGTTCTTGGGTAGCTCCACTCCACATAGATAACCATGTCTACCCCTGTAAAAAGATACTTCGAAAGTCCCCAGTTTCTCCAGGCTCTTTATTAAATCATGTCAGTTTCATGACATTGACTTGAGAGTATATGTACAGGTAACATCTAGTGAGGTTTTTTCCCACAATTCAATTTAAATTATGGCCTTACTTAATATTTATTTGGGTGGGGGGAGGGCATCACTGCCCTGGTGGGAGTAGGAAGCTCAGCCTTGCTCCTGGAGAGCTGCTACTGGACTCGCACCGCCAACCCAGTGGTCCGCAGTCCTGCACTCAACCACTACGCCACCAGGGCTCAGCCCATGGCCTTACTTATTATAAAGTTCATTGTTGCATGTTCTCACACTGATTCTTAGACACAGTAATTCCTCTTTATAGAATAGAAATGCATGATTCTTTTCTTGGGAGATGATCAGGTGTTTCAGCTTCTTAATTAGCCATTGTTGCTAAGAAGCAATGATTGCTTTTCTTTTGAGTGAGTACTGTTTGTGTGGCTTTAATTTGTGTAAAGTGTATGGATGGATGCAGCATTATCTAGAACTGTGATCCTGGATATTCCGTCCTGATACATCCAAGTCTATGAATATCTAATTTAAATACTTTTTTATCCAAAACTCATAATTTATTTTGGTAATAGATAAAGTACATTAAAAAATAAATGTAAAAAGAATCCAATATGACCTTGTTTACTTTCTAATTTGACATGCCCTCTATACTAGAAGGCAAAATGAAGTGGCGGGGGGGGGGGAAGAAATCATACAAAAACATTGAGGTTTTGTCTTAAGGTTTGCTTGTTTTTTTAGTATTTAAAATTGTCAGATATTTACAACGTGTTGCCTAAAGAAGGTAGACCTTTCATTGAAAGATAAAGATAAGGACTATTTAGCAGATAAATTTTATAAATGTTATATAATTTACTTCGCATCCTTCCCATTTTGAATAAGATTCAATATGGATCATCACAAATTCTTTATTTTCTTTTTTATTTTTTTACAAGTTCTTTCTTTCTTTCTTTCTTTCTTTCTTTGCAAATCCTTTATTTTCATGGCCAAGACCTAATGAACTCTAAATCAGTCCACCTTCATACTTTGAGGTGCAATTAATGCAAGTTTCCATAATAGTATGAATTTTATTTTTTATTTTGGGGGGCATCACTGCCCTCTGGTGGTCGTGGGAGCTACCCAGTGCTGCTCCTGAGAGATGAACCACCAAGCCCACAGGCGGCAGTCCCGCACTCAACCACTTACGCCACCAGGGTTCAGCCCTAATAGAATGAATTTTAAAATTTTCATTTTGATTCCCCGAGTTCTCTTGTGAAAGACAGTGATTCTGGGTGGTCTAGGAAATGACAAAGTACTGTTATAACACAATTTCCACATGCGAATACAGTTACAGCCTCATTCTTCTGTATATGAATGCATATAGAAAGGTTTTTTATCCAGATAGACCACATAATAATGTAGAAGTGGTGAGGCCACTCCAAGTTAAGCTTGTGCATGTAAGTTGGAGATGTCTCCTGACCAATGTAGCTCGAGTGGGCATAAACGAGGATATAAGGAAGCCCACAGACTGCTGGCTCCAAAGCTTGTGTTAAATAGAAGGCTGTCCTCAGTAGGAAATGTAACAGAAGGTTAGCAACTGTACACCATCAAAATCCAGTGGTAGAAGGGAACTAGCTTCTAACACTGAATTGATAGCAACCTAATGAAACCTCCCCAAGTCAGGCCAATCTAGGACCACATTAAGGAGTTCGGGTCTCCCTGAGCAGCTTGGCAGCTTCACATAAGATCCTATTGTGGAGTTGGCCAGTCTGAATTAATTTTTTTCTGGGAAGAATCCTTGCTTCTCCAAGATTACCTAACACTTCATTATCCCAAGAAGCAATGTGCCCACCTGCAGGACACTGTGAACTTACAGTAAATTCCTTACAGTCTGTTCTATTACCTTTCTTTTCTTTCTTCCTTTCTCTCTCTCTCTCTCTCTCTCTCTCTCTCTTTCTTTCTTTTTTTGGTGTAAATGGCTGGTTTATTTCCTTCTCATCAAGCCAAGACAGACTAGGCCTGGAGGCACCAGGACAGCGACTGAGGAGTCGTGCACAGTGTCTGCAGGGCACAGAGGGTGTCTTAGCAGATGATCCTAATTTTCTGCCTTGGCAGCCTTAGTTTGGCCTGTTGCTATGGGCCCCCATTCCTGCAGCTCTGCAGAAAAGACCTGGCCTCTGGGTTGGCCAGGAAGCATGCGGGACAGCAGAAAATGGCTAAGGCCTCTGTAGGAACGTCAGGAAACCCGAAAAGTCTGAAATCCGGCCTGATTATGTGCCAAAGTCCCATCCTCATGTACTGCACCTACCCACCTTGTCTTCCGGGAGCGGTGAGCAGGCCGCTGCAGTTGTGCTTGCTAGATGTCTCAAAGGTGGGGGAAATGTGTTTTAGTTTTGGTCAGCCCCAGCGATTCCACCAAACTTAAGGGTGCAGTCCAGCAGCATGCTCCCAAAGGAGAAGAGCCCAAGGGAGCACAGTCCAACAATGCCTCTGGCCTGACGGCTCCCACCCTTGCTGCCGGGGGAGCCCCCAGGGACCCAAGCACAAAGCTGAACACTGAGACAGGGGGGCTCCCTCCACTGCAAGCGCTCTCACTATTTGGCCTGCAGTTCCAGACCCCGTCAGGAGGGGGTGGTGGCGAGGCGGTTCTGGTGGGGGGTGGGAGGAAAGCCCAGAGGTCAGGCAGCGCCACCCTGCCACCAGCATCAGCTGCAGGTTCCCGTGTGGACGCGGAGGATGCCAGGGCTATGCAGGCGCAGGACGTTGAAGATATCAGAGAGCATGGCGGGGAAGCCTGGCCGGGCCTTGACTTTGTCGGAGTAGTGGAGCGTGATGTAAGGACCCGAAGGGTTCCTGGGGAAGGCCCAGAAGCCGAAGAGGTGCCCCTCCTGGCAGAGCGCGAGCACCCCCGAGGTCAAAATGAGGTCGGTGTTGATGCTGAGCCGGTAGCAGGACACGTTGAGCAGGCCCTGAGGGTGGAAGCAGTAGACGGCCTGCGGCGACTCAAAGTCGTGGAGCACGTACTTGACGCGGATGGGCACGAGGGGTCGCGCGTGTTGTGGAAAGCCAGCAGCAGCACCGATGTGTTCAGCTCCCGCTGCAGCACGCGGTAGAAAGGCCACCACCATCTTCAGTTTGCGGAACCTGTCTGTGATGCTGCTGGGGTTCACGGGGACCATGTCCGTCTTTACCCCCACGTCTACGTTATGCTTCTGTGAGATGGGAGGCAGATTGCACCGAAACACGCAGTCGGCGCTGTGGTTCTCCTATCCGCAGCGACTGTTCTTCAGGATGCCCTAGCGGCCTACCACGTCACACTGCTGAAACTGGGAGTGGTAGTCAAGCATGTCCTTGGGAAACACGAGGAAGATCTCCTTTTAGATATGGTAGATGCCGCTGCTATCACACCTCCAACTTGAGCTTCGTCCCCAGAGCGTGTTCTTCAGGGTAGGGAAGAGGAAGGAGGGGGCGTGGCAGCACCTGGGCAGAGTGGACTTGAAGTGGTTGGCTTCAGTGTCGTTCAGCACCCACATACACAGCTGAAGATTCTTCTACCTGTCGGACAGCTCCGACTGTTTCACCATGGACAGCACCATCACCTCCGGGCTCCGCAGCTCCAGGAATGGCGAGGAATTAGACTCAAAGGGCTCCTTGGAAAATTCAAAGAACCTCTTGATGTAGTTGCTCCCGGACTGGATCTCTTGCAGAAGGCACAGGTGAAGATGAAGAGCAAAGTTCGGTTCCCCAGCTGGTCACGGTTGGCCAAAGGGTCGGCGTAGCGCATCCTGGCGGTGGCGCACATGCGGTGGGCACAAGACTCAAGCTGGTCCAGCAGTCGCGCTTGGAATTCGGGAACCCAGTGGAGCACGTCAAAGGACTGAGCCTCGTGGCTTGGCCAGGCTGCCAGGAGATTTCGCGGGGCAAGTTTCTGGCCCATGTGGGGACCTCAGAGCTTCCCTGCTGCAGCGGCGGGCAGGATGGCGCCAGTCCCTGCAGCTCAGTCGCGGCCTGGCCTTCCCTCCAGATGACTCGCTGCCGAATGCCCCCGCCAGTCTAGTCCATTCTCTTTTCTTATTTGCCCTCTCATACCTTATTTACCCCCCAATGCTCCTATATCCCACTCATCCTCAGTAAATGACCCATCTTCACTGTTCAAGTATTAACTTGGGGGGGGGGGGTGGCTACTGGGTTATGAAGTCACAGTCAGCAAAGGGAATCAATATAGATGAAACTCAGAAAGCTGAACCTAAATGTTAAGCAAATTGTGAGTAACATCCTTGATACTATTAAGGTTGATTTCAATTATCTTAGGTACATGCCACAAGCAAACTATGGTCGATTTTCAGTCTTTTCCAGAAAGAGTAACTATGATTCTTTTTCTCTTCAGAACACTGGCATCATACTTCCCGTGGGATCTCAAGAAAGAACTCGCTGGCTCCATCTTCTCTGAAAAGGAAGTTGGCCCATCCAACTGGCCCAAAGACCTAACCATGACATCCTGTAGAGGCCAAGAGCACTGGTCTGAAGCAGACATCCAGATGCTGTTGGAGCGCATCATGCAGGAGGTCCCACCAAATGACCAGAAGTCTTTCCAAGCAACCCTGAAAAAAATGAACTGGGAAAGGGTCGCTTTCAAAGAGTTTTCTGGAGAAATGTGCAAAAGCAAATGGTTGGAGATTTCTTCCACCCTGAGGAAGTCTCGGACTTTGACCGAATTAGTCCTGGAAGCCCAACAATGTCCCTTGAGGAAGATGAAGGTGAAGAAGCATCCAGACTTACCCAAGCAGCCCTTGACTGCTTATTTCCGTTTCTACAAGGAGAATCATTTCCAGTTTACTCAACTGTACCCTGAGCTAAGCAATGTGGAGCTAACTAAGGTTGTAGCCAAGAAATATAAAGAGCTTCCAGAAGAGGAGAAACAGAAATATACTCAAGAATTCCAGGAGGAGAGACAAAAATATAAAGAGAAGCTGTCTCAATTCAAGGAAGACCTGACTCATCTGAATCATACTTCGAAAAGAAGTCATGTCCCCAAGAAGCAGCAGACGGGACCCAAAAAGCCTGCTCAAGAAACCAGGAAAGAAAGGCAGTCCTCTCTGGAAACTGATGACTTCTCCATGCCTGTGACATTCTGTGGAGAGCCTAAGAAGCCCCCTATGAATGGATACCACAAATTCTATCAAGATCTGTGGTCCAGTGAGAAGCTGCAGCATGTGCCACCTAGAGAGCGCATGGTGGAGATTGGCAGGCTCTGGCAGCCTGTGCCACAGAGTCAGAAGGACCATTACACAAAGCTGGCTGAGGAGATGCAGAAACAGTATAAGGTAGACCTGGCTGACTGGCTGAATAGTCTGCCTCCTCATTCATATGTAGCCTACAGAAAGGCAGGCTATGGCAAGGGCAAGGAAATGAGCATGTTAGAAAGGCCAAATTCCACATTGAAAAGAGTGTCTTCAGAGACTCTGCAGTCTCCCTCAGTGAAGAGGGAGAAAAGGGAGCCTGAACACCAGCAGGGATTGCAGATTGCAGCCACAGATGCATTGACCACATCCAGTGCTGGTCTGCTCTCATCCTCCTGAAAATCATCCTCCGATGATCATCCTCAGCAGAAAGAGTCTTGGAATGAGCATGAGATGCCTTTGCAGTGAGAGACACTCTTCACTGGACTGTGGATTCCTGAAATGAGAAGCCGTGTTCCCACGTTTTACCTGCTGGTGTGCTCTTGGATATGAACCTTCACTGATATCTTACCGATGCCTTTTCAGAGAAACTTTATATTCTTTGTACATTGCAATCATTTAGCCTTTCAATACACGGCTTTCGTTATCTTGATGTTTCAGCTTTGGGAACAGAGCTATTTGTCCCTTTGTCCCAGGCTTATTATACTGAGCACATTTTCGTGTTTTATTTGTTCTGTATCATGCTTCCTGAATTTATTTCTCCTTGTGATTAAATTAAATATTAAAGCATCTTCTGCATGTTCTTGATTCATTTGGACAAAGCTCAACTCCATGCCATCTTGTCGATGCCTACTGAAGAGCAGAGTAGAAGTGCCCCTGAGAGTGTCAAAGACTCTCACTATGTATACCATTTGCCTGTCAACTTCTCTAGCTGTTATGACTTGTATGTGGCTGCAATCTATGTCCCAGATTTCAACTACCCAGAGGATCTCCCAAAATGAACAGGGTCAGCAGAACTTTCTGGCTATGAACCGACAACGAAGAAGGAACAGTCTGTAGACACTTCTGTAGAATTACCACTGGAAACTATAGACAAAATAGAAACATGGCCAGATACGGAAAGCCTAGTGAAAGGAGCAGAACACTGTTAGGAAATGAGTTTGGAGGTTGTTAGGAAATGAGGTTGGAAAGATAAAATATGATCAAGTAGAACTGCCTTTTCAAAGTATCAACCAGACCATATTGATGTCAATTGAGTTATGTGGAACTAAAGCATTTGGGACCTTCATTTACTAATGGGACATGACTTAAAAAGAGATGAAACAGCTAGAAACATCTGATAATAATAGTGAATTGGGAGGATTTTCAGGAAGCTACCTCCTTTTAGTGACATGCTTCTATGGCTCTCTGGGAGTAGTCTCCAGATTTGCAGATCAGGTGAACATTCAGAACTAATCCCTCTCTTGTGGATTCCTCAGGACCTTACAGTCATTTCCTCATAATTGGCACACCCGGGCTTGCCACACACATGAGCTTCTGGATTTCCCCTTCATGGACCCTGTTGTTTCCTAACTCTCTGACACACACCAGTGCTTTTCAGCTTTCTGGAGCCCCAGACACTCCTACCCACCCTGTTCACCTGTCCCCTACCCCATCCCCATCTGTCTTAATATCGCTGGGCCCAGAACTATCCTGGGTCTTCTGTGCATGACTTGTTATTTTGATCAATCTATACACAGGTCCCCTAAGTTGCCCTATTTCTGTTGTGGACCCAAACACTTGGCCTAACTTGTGCCTACATGGCCTGGGTATAGGTCCTATGAGTCACTCCTTCTTCAAAGTGGACCCTGATGACCAATCTGCCTGTGAGTTATTGGTCAGGCTAGGGCTTGCCATGAACCTGCTCAGAGGTGCTCTGTGCAGCTCCATCCCCTACTTTGAACAGTGAACACCAGTCAATCTGAGTGCAATCAGCCTGCCCAGTACCACCCAATTGCTCATAGTTGGGCTGTCTCTGCAGTTCTCACCAAAGCCAGTAACTAGATGGGGTAGACTCCCCTGAGTAGTCCCATTCCCCACCATGGCCCATGAAAGCTCAACTGCATGCATACAATTGATCTGCCCAGCGTCACCCTCACTACTTGGTACTGGCCTACCTCTACTGTGCACTACAAGCACCTGTACCTGAGTCCATGGAATGGTTTCTTTCCCACCATGTTCTATGGAAAACAGTCTGCATTTGTGCAATTGGCCTGTCCAATGCCACCCGACTTCTCACAGGCAGCCTGAATCTCCTACATACAACTGGTTATTGGGATTGGTGTGTACATAGGTCCCATGAGTTGCTCCATGCACCACATAAGCAGTGAGTGCCAGCCAGGACTGTGTGTGTTTTGCCTCCATAGCACCAGTCTCACTGTCTGAGACCATCCTGCCTTTGCTTCCTTAGCATGCCCTCATCCTGCCCTCCAAGTACTAAATGAAACCTGTCTCAGGAAAAAATCAACCCCAGTGAGACAGAGACACAGATTTAACTACCAGTGCAGCTGGTGCCAGGTCATTGCTAGCACTATTGCTATTTTTAAGAAAACAAACCAATAGATTTTTTTAATGTGGTACATAATACATACAATGGAGTACTATGTGTCTTTAAAAAGCAGTGATGGACACATGAACCATATCACTGCATGGGAAAGACTGGAGGAAATCATGATATCTGAAGAAAGCCAAGCACAAAAAGACAAGTACAACATGAGTCCACTGAGGTAAGCTTTAAAAAAATGCAAAAGGGACATAGGTAAAAATCTATTACATATAAACATTTCGGAGGTGAGGTCCATGTAGCACTGCAGGGGCCAGGCCAAATTCAGAGATACATATGGTATCCAATTAATAAGTGGGGAGAGAGGGGGAGAAATAGGTAGGGGGGAAACAGGGTACTAACCCACCCAAGGGGGAGGGGTTATTGTTTATATCTCCACAGGGAAAGAGGGATCAGATTTCAACCCAGGCCTCCAAGATGTGCATGCAACCTACTGGCAAGAAGCAGTAGAGAGGTCTGAGGGGCTATCTCCAATCCCAACTGCATAGCCAGATTCCTCTCCCCTCAGAAGTATTTACTTCAGAGGACAGCACTCGGGCTGCAGCTCAGGGAGGGGAACATATCTGATGAAGGCACATATCTACTGGGAGTGCATGAAGGGGAAGGAGGAAAGATTGGGGGCCTCCTGGATCACCAAGCTTTGGGGACAATATCCTGCTCAGAACAGACAATGCACAGAGAGGACCATATGGTCAGTCCAATTATGCCACATGATATCCCTCTCTGACCCATGGCCCTACAGGGGATAGTACTGGAAAAAACAATGTGGGAACTGTGCCCAATCGGACTCCACCACACCAAGACAAAACACTAAGGACATTTAGCAGAACAGCAAGGGGAGCACAGCAATGAAGTTATCTAGGGAGTATCAAAAATAGATGCTGGGGCCAGGGCATGGCACCCTATTAGACTCAACCAGAAAACACTTCTAAAGGTAAACAAATAGACCTTAAGCTATTTACAGACTTTTGTGGTTTGTTTGTTTTTTGTCATTGGGTGATTGCTGCTTTCTTTTCTTTTTGTTGCTTTGTTTTACCCTGCCTTTTTTGGGTGCATGTTATTATTTCTACAGGTCTATCTAGATAAGATAGGCTGGATAAACAATCTGGAGGAGAAGGCAATGGGACCGGGAGACATGGGAGACATGGCAGAGGGTGGGGAAAGGAAGTGGTGTTAACAAATGCAAAGGAACAACACGTGATCTAAAATCAATGGCGAGGAGGATGTAATAGGCCTGGTGGGGCTTGATCAATTGCAATGTAACAGAAGGGAAATACTGAAACCCAAGTGAAAGCTGAGCATGCTAGTGGGAAAGTAAAAGAAAACAGAGGAAAGAAATTGGAGGAAAAAGGCATTTATAGAGGTCTAAATAAAGGCATGTTCATATGTAAATATATTTATATATAATGATGGGTAAATAGAGCCATGTGCATATATTTATAGATTTAGTATTAAGGTAGCAGATGGACAATGGCCTCTACTCAAGTACTCCTTCAATGCAAGAACACTTTATTCCATTAAACTGGCATTTTGTGATGCTCACCTCCCCAACATGATCACTGAAGACAAATTGAGTACATAAACAAAAGTGATAAAGAAAGCTCATGATGCCCGCCTACCAAAAGATATAGTGTCTGGGGTATTAAAGGCTTGAAGGTGAACAAGCAACCAAGTCCACATGGAAGAACACACCAGCCTGTGTGATAACAAGGTGTGGAAGGGATCGGGTATCGGGTATCAAAGAAGAAAAAAATCAAATCATTGTGAATGAGGAGGAATGCGGAGTAGAGAAATGAAACCCATCTGTAAGCAATTGGACATTCCCTGACAGAAAGATCATGAGGAGGAGATGAACCAATCAGGGAACTGGGCAGCAACAATGAAATATAGAACTTTCCTCTATTTCTTTAATGCTTCCTGACCACTGCCACTGTCACAATCCCAATTCTGTCTTACAAATCTGACTAGGCCAGAGGATGTACACTGGTAGACATAGGAACTGGAAACATGGGAAATCCAGGACAGATGAACCCTTCAGGGCAAGTGGAGAGAGTGGTGATCCCAAAAGGGTGAAGGGAAGGTGGGGTAGAAAGGGGGAACTGATTACAGTGATCTGCATATAATCCGCTCCTGGAGAAAGGTCAACAGAGGGGTGGGGGGGAGAGTCATCAGTGAGTGTAAGACATGGAAAAATAATGATTTATAAATTATTGGGTCGGCAGGGGAAAAGAGAGAGTGGGAAAGAGAGGGAAAAGTAGGAGCTGATATCACAGGGTCAAGTCCAAATAAAATCTTGTGAGTATCATGAGGGCAACAAATGTAGAAATATGCTTGACACAATGGATGGATTTAAGGATTGTGATAAGAATTATAAAAGCCCCCAATGAAGTGGTTTTAAAAAAGCTCTAAAAACACAAAGCTCCTGGACTCTTGGAAAATGGCACTGAGTTCAACTTAAATGCCACTCAGATTACCATGCATATCAGCAACCACTACTAGAATGCAAGAGAAACAAAACACAGTGTTGAAGGACGGCGTGAACCAATGGCCATCCGTAGGAGAAGCAGACTTTCAACCACCACAGAAAGAAATCTTCAAAATGCTGCTTAGAGTGATGCAGGATATGAAGGATTCAATACCCCAAAAAAAAAAAAAAAGATAAAAATGAAGAGGATAGAGTCAACATATTAAAGGGGAACACAAGAATGAAGAGAAAATGCAGTGGAAACAAAGAAAGCAATAAAAGATACCAGCAACAAGTTGGAAGAAGCTTTGTGGCAGTCATCCAACATGATGGGAATTTGAGAATTAAGAGTGTAAGAGTGGTGTCTAGTCTGCCGATTTGGAGATAGCCAATGAGACCTCTGTGTGAGCATGACTTTCTGAGCATTTTGGGAAATCTGACCATATTTCTTCCTCTGAGGTGAGAGATTCACTACTCAGTCCCTTGGAGAAGCTCTACTGACAAAACACAAGACTGACTCGCTGTTAGACACCCTGAAGGAGAAGCCACATGGGCCTACCCTGATGAATCCAGACCTCTGAAGCCAGAAAAGCAATATGGAGACCCCTACCAGTGCTGAGATCCTTGAGAAACCCCAGAGA
>PVJH01016456.1:0-50528 GCA_004026705.1 Nesogale talazaci
GACATTCAAACATTTTAAACTGATTGAAGAAAGAAAGTCAACATGCATTGAAGACCGTGGTAAAAAAAATGCTGTAGAAAGTGATGAAATACCGATTCAGATGTTTCAGCAGTAAATTGGAAAAGTTCACTTATGTATACCAAGAAATTTAGAAGGCAGCTACTTGACCAACAGATTAGAAGAGGTGCAATTACTGTAAAAGGTGCTCTGATCAAAAAGCCGCTTCCATCAAGGTGATCCTCACTCACAACAAATCTATTATGGAAACACACCGAAACCTCTCTCTTTCACAAACCAGGTGATGCAAACCTCTGCACTATTTTTGTCACAATTCTTTAGTCATGTTTCATCCAATTTCTAAGCGCTCATTCAGATCACTGGCCACAGATTATTAATCAGTACAGAATGTTATATTTGGCCATCTTACTGTCCAAGTAAGAAGAACAGCCAGGTGCACTACTCATGGTTTTGTCCACAAGATAATTTCTCTTGACTGCCATTTCTCAGGGATCTACAGAAAGGGGCTGGAGTGCTGGTTCTATCCCCCTTCAAGTGGTGCCTGCATCTCATGCAGAACAATCTATAACTTAGACAAGAGCTTTCTCCTCCTCAGTGAAGTGATCTTAATGAGCTCCTTTCAGGACATGAATGCTGGCTGGAAGATGGAAGATAGTGTGACTGGAGTTAGGAACATGAACAGTTGGGCCACGTCCTCATGTAGTTTACTTGTGCTTGCCGATCCTGCCTGTGCATGATCTTCTATACAGCACTTTCATGTAATAATGCAGTGCTGCTTGACACATCATGAACAGTTTAGGACACGCTGGTGTCGCATATTTAAGTGGTCATTCACTACCAAGGCTCTGTAATGCACCAAAAGCTGCCTCTTAAAAAGAGAGCCATTACCTGAAGATAATAGCAGAATTTGCTACAAAATTCAAAGAGTTTGTGCTGCGATTGACTAATAAGGGCCCCTTAAAAAGCCTATAAGCAGCATCTCTATTTACCATTGATACCTCAAGCTATTCTAGTTCATCTAGATTATCTGGACCAAGTGGCATAGTTGCTTTCACAATATCCTTAACCTGCTGCAGAATCTTTTCTTGTTCTAGGCCCCACATAAAGTTAGCAGCTTTTCCAGTCACTTTAATATATAGGTTGGATCAGCACAACCAAATTAATACAATGTTGCCCTTATAACCCTAAGTGGTGCACCAGATATTGTGTGTTGTAGGTGGGAGTAAAATGTAATGATTTATCATCCTTCACTTTAGAAAGAATACCTCAACATACCCTACAAAGCTGGACTCCTAGGAATTGCTTGAAATTTTGTCAGATTTTAATTTCCCATCACTAGAATTCTGAGTTCTTGCCAACAACTCCAGACTTATTAATACTTCTATCTTACTATGGAAAATCAAAATAACATCAGTGATAGAAGGAACACAGTAATGTCTTATAGAAAGAGGTAATCAAGTTCTCTGCACAATAAATTATGACACTGGCCTAGACAGTAGATATCTTTCCAAACTCACCACACTCACTGCTATTGTGTTGATGTTGACTCCTAGAGACTCTATCAGACAGGTTAGAACTGCCTCTGTGGGTTTCTGAGGCCCTACCTCTTTACAGAGAAGAGATATTTGCCACAGCTAGGACAGTACTGGTGTCCTGGCAGCTGACGAGAAAAATGCTTCTGTTCTTTTGAAACCAGAATAGAGAAAAAGGCACTAGCCAGGTAAATAGCTGCATACTAGGAGATGTATTCATTTGCTCAAGCAATGAAATCACAGTATCGGCAATCGAGATCATAACCATCTGGTTAAGTTTATGGTACTAACTAATTGACATTGTCCAAAATCCAACTGTTTTCTACACAGACCAACTAGGTGAAGGCTACATGGTTTAAATTAAGAAAGATATAAATCAATGCTATAGCCTTTCATCATACTTACTCAATCTGTATACTGAACAAATAGAGAAGCTGGATTATATGGAGAAGAATATAGCATCAGGATTGGGGGAAGGCTTATTAACAACCTGTGATATGTAGATGACACAACCTCTTTGCTTGCTAAAAGTGAAGAGGACTTGACGCACTTGTTGATGGAGATCAAGGATTGATGACTGCAATATGGATTATAATTCAGTGTAAAGATAATAAATATCCTCACAATGGGGCCAACAGGTAAGATAAATGGGAAAAAATTTGAAGTTGTCAAGGCCTTTTTTTCTTGTTTGACTCCACAAACAATGCTTAAGGAAACAGAAGTCAAGATACAGCAACATATTTCATTGGGTAAACCTGCTGCACAAGGCCTCTTTAAAGATTGTACAACTTTTGATATGGTCGAACTATTTAATTGTATGCTATGTGGATGAAGTGCCAATAAAACTTTTTTTAAAAAAAAACCTTCTTAAAATGTTGAAAAGCAAGGATGCTCCTTTGAGGACTACGGTACACTCTAGTCCACTAAGATGCTGTGGTGTTTTTAGTGGCCTCATATGCCACTAAAATTTGGACACTGAATAAGGAAGACCAAAGAAGGTGAACTTGAATCATGGTACTGGTGAAGAATATTGGAAATACCACGGGCTGTCAAAAGAATAAACAATCTGTCTTAAAGGCAGTACAGCCAGAGGTTCCTTCGAAACAAGGATTGTGAGACAGTCTCCTGTGCTTTGGGATGCTATCAGAAGAGACCAGCCATTGGACAAAGATACCATGCTTGGTAACATAGAGGGGCAGTGGAAAAATGACTAAACTGACCCAGTGGCTGCAACAATGTGCTCTAACATAAGAACAAATGTAAGGATGGCACAGTCCGAGGCAGTGTCTTATATATAGGGGGTCTATGCATCGAATTGGTCTCAACAGAACGAACAACAACAAAAGCAACAAATAGCCGAGTTGAATGGGGATGTTATGGGAATCATCACCCTAGCATCCTTCAAATCCTTGATAGATACCTATGCAATAGTTGCATGAATGTGAAATTGCTTTTGGTTTTCTATTTTCTTGTTCATATTGTTATTAGTTTTTGTTTGTGTGTTTGCATCCTGTTCGTGTTTTGTATGATTTTCTGTGTATGAAATACAAAATAGAGAGAGCTATAGGGATAGTAACTGATATTTGCTTGGGGGCATGGCAAGCAAGAATGGAGGGAAACAGGAGGCTAACAATGTGTATTAGAAGAAAATCTTCTGACATTTATTGCCCAAATTTTCTTATTAAAATGGAATGATTTAGTTGTAGGGTATATGGAACATATGCCAATGAAACTATTTGTTTTTAAAAAGGAAGAAAACCCATCAAGATTACCCTTTGGAATTCTTGTCAAGTGGTTGCCATAACTTTCTTAGTTATCTCTCTTCCTTAAATGTATCTAATCGAACAGATCACCTCAGAAGTCACTGTGTTGATTTTTTAAAGAGATAAAAAACACTACACAGACAAAGACAAGTGTATTCATGACCAGAAATCTCTACACTGAAATAATCACAAAGAAACAATCAAATGAATACAAACTTTGGAACCATCTGTAAAGAAAACTTTCTTTTAAAAAAACGTCAATGCCATATTAAGCCAATACAGAAAATGCAAACTAAAGATAGATGACAGGTAAATGCAATGTATGCCATTGGAACCATAATTTTGATGCTTGATTTTAAAAATGGTCCTGCAGTGGGGAGCTGAGCCCCGGTGGCGTAGCCATTGTGCGCGGGACTGCGGCCCACTGGGACGGAGGTTCAATTCCAGCAGTGGGGCTGGGCCTCCTACTCCCACCACCGGAGAGCCGTGATGCTCCCCCCCCCACAAAAAAAAAATGGTACTGCAGTGTCATTACTTCCTCAGCCCTTTTAATGTATGCTATTGATTGGATCATAGACTGAAAAGAGCTGTAAGGAAGCTTGTTAGATAATTGATGAAACTAGAATATGAACTACATATTCGATAATAGTGTTACATTAATAAAAAACTTTATATCTATGACACATGAAGGATGTTTGACTTAAATTTCCATGTCCATGCTTTGCCATGTGAAATCGGCGATAGTTTAAAAAGGTTTGTGGAGAAGAATAAAGAAGAGAAGGAAATTTCTCACTAAGTGGTTCTGATGAAAGGTAAATTAATTACTCAGCAAATGATATCACAACCAGCTTTGGAGGTCAATCTGGTTGTAACTTAGTCTCTAAGGTCTTGATCCAAGATGGAGAAGACACAAGACATATAATTCAGGCTACAGGGATCCTGTCTAGTTCTAACTATTTTAATTCTAGTGCCAATCCAAACATTTCACTTTTTTTTAAAGGGAGGAGTCAGTTCTTTTTCATGGTAATTTTGCATGTGTTCTTCTGATTCTTCCTTAAGAACACATCAAGCCCATGTATTGGGTACTAAACCTGATCTGAACTCATGTAACTGAGTAGAGTAGGTGGGTATGCTTTTGATAGTAGGGTCCTGGGGTCATAATAAGACCCCGAGAGACCAGGTTTCTTGAAACAGAGCCCTGAGAACCTCCTTGGTCCTGCTTAGACCTCTGGGGAGGGCCAGACTTGATGTGGCTCTTGGCTAGAGGAGAGGGAACAGACTGTACTGGGGAATTTGCTACTTGGAAAGTCTATTTAAAAAAAAATGTGGGCTGGCAGATTTTGATGCCTTTACAAAACTGCATGTAAAATAATTAAGAGTAATTTATCCTTAAAAGCAACAACAAGAAAATTTTCCCTTATGTCTCATGTCTCTGACTGTAAGCTTCAGCTTAAAAATACCCCCAACCCCAACAAAAAAAATGCACCTTTTAATTGTGACTCAGTGTTCAACAACTGGAAAACTGGAAACTCTTTATTCCAGGTCCAGTTTTATTACAGACTCTCTTATAAGATGGAACAACTCACTAACTTTATTACCTCCCATCAGGTTATGCAATCAATGGAGAATAACAATCCTAATCTTTCTTTCAGATGGCTCCTAAAGACCTAATAAATATAAAGAAATCTTGTCTGACACTTAGCAGATACTATGTAAATTCATAAATAAAGCAACCAATGTTACCATATCCTAATGGCTTAAACATTATGGAAACACATCTCTAAAATGTCTTTCACGACTTTTTTTTGACAAAGTAAATGATCACCTTTAAAGTACCAATTACAAAGACAAACTCAGAATATTTATATTAGCAGGTGAAAAGAGTTTTATTAGATGGGACTGAGATAATCGAGTAAAAGTTATTCGTATACTTAGAAACATTACAGAAGAGCAAACACCTTTAAAAAAAGTCATCTAGGGACAATTGGGAAATTTTTTTGCCATGCCTTATTATGTGTATTTCATATATTAAAGACATTCCATCAATAATGGTTCAATAATTAATCCACAAATTCTGAATAAAAAGAGTAAGAGATGGTGCTTACCTGAAAAATGAATTTTTTAACAAAAAACTAAACTCTTTCTTCTCAATTATTCAGTTCATTGGGACGGACTTGCTGTTGTCCATTTTGATGACTAAGGCAATTTGCTTTGATACAATCTCTAGACTAATACTCCCTGTCACTCCCTGTCACCACATATACATCTGGTCTTCCTTCTGCCTGGATCAAGAACTGTCCTTCACCTCTTAATCTCATAATTCTAGCTTATCTATAAGAATGACACTAAAATTTTACATCTCTGACACCTAAAACTTTTCCTATGTGCCATCAAGACTCAATTCCTGCTCCCATTTATAATACTTCCTTAAAAAACGCAGAAAAGTTTATCAACTAATTCGTAAAAGTATAATTTCTAACTCAAAGAGTGTGGGTATTTTTTTTTTCTTTCTGCCATCACTGTCCTCTGGTGGGAGTGGGAGGAGGCCCAGTCTTGCTCCTGGAGAACTGCTGCTGGATTTTAACCGCCAAGCCAGTGGGCCGCAGTCCTGCATTTGATCACTACGCCACTGGGGCTCAGCCCAAGTGTGGGTATTTTTAACTCTAAAAAAAATACTATCAAATATCTTTTAGTGAAATAACACCAATTTATATTCTCATCAACTATATTAATTTTTCTGTAACCTTGTCAATATAAAATCTTTGCAATTTATTAATCTCAGAGGTAAACACTGAGATCAACTATAGTGTTAATTTGCTTATTTTTTATGACAAATGAGGTTGAGTTACATATGATTAAAAATAATAAATGCATATTTTCTTTTATAGAAGCCACCACTTGTCTGTCACTTGGTCAAGCTGCAGTAGCTTGTGTGTTGCTGTCATGCTGGAAGCTGTGTTACTGGTATTTCAAATGCCAGCAGGGTCATCCAAAATGAACAGGTTATAGCAGAGCTTCCAGACAACAAAGACCAGACAACAAAGAAGATTCAGCTCTCCACTTTGGAGGAAGAAGCCACTGAAAGCCTAACACATGGTGTTGAAGCACTTTCAAACACAAAAAGCCAAAACAAAGGAAGCCGAACACTATCAGAAGTACTGCCAGCAGTTGGGCTTCTACAGTCCCGGGACATTCAAAATGCGAATGAGGAAGAGATAATTTCTTGGAGGGAAGTCGACGGTGACATGAGTGTGTGAATGGCACTCTCATGGTCTTCATTTGCTGATGGGCATGACTCAAGGTAAAGAGAAACAGCTGTGAAAGTCTTCTAATGATTGAAACTTGGAATGTGAGAAAAATGAAAATGGTCAAAAATGAAATGAAAAACATGAAGATCAATATCCTAGGTTAATTGAAACAGACTGTCTTGAATATGAAAATCATATGATTTGTGATGCCAGAATAACATAGTTATAAGGAATAACATGGAATTCATTGTCAGTAAGAATCTTGCAAAATCCACCATGAAGCACAGTGTGTCTTCAAGGAGAGCTAATCAATACAACTATTATTAAAATTTATGTACAAAGCTAGTGATGATGAAATGGAAGAATTAGACCAACACTTCCGATGGAAACTGATCAAGCATGGAATCACAATGCATCGATAGTGGAAAGAGGAAGGGACAGTGGTTGAAAAAATGGACTTTATGAAAAAACATGGACTTTATGATAAAAATGAAGCTGGAAAACACATGATAGAATTTTGCAAAATTTAGCAAGTTTAGCAAATACCTGTTTCCAGAAACACTTGGAGTTCCCCAGATGGAATACACTGAAATTAAATTGACTACGTCTGTGCAAAGAGGTGATGGAGAAGCTCAACATCAACAGCTGAACGTCAACAGCGAACTGTGGGACAGACCATCAATTGCTCAGATAAAAGTTCAGGATGAGGTCAAAGAAAAATGAGCTCACAGTAACCAAAAGTACAACCTTGAGTCTATCCCACTTGAATTTTGAGAGCATCTCCAGGACAGATTTGATGCCTTGAACGTTAATGACAGAAGACCCGATGAGCTGTGGGAGGATTTCAAGATCATCATTCATAAAGAAAGCAAAATGTCATTTAAAAAGTTTGGAAAGAAAGCAAAGATCAAAGCAGATGTCCGAAGAGGTTCTGAAACTTGCTATTAAACCTAGAGTAACAAAAATACATGGAAGAAGTGATGAATTCTACACATCACCATCTGCCTTCCCTCCCCACTTGATGGCTACCATATGTAGCCTTAGATTTGATCTGGTAAACCACCATTTCAGGAGCTAGCCTATGAGCAAGACTCAATGGTGTTTCAACTTCTCCAATTGCATTAGCCAAAGCAAGACTTCAGGAATCGACAGAATACCCATTGAAATGTTACAGAAAGCTGAACAAGCACCAGAAGCACTCACTAGTTTGCTCTAAGAATTTTGGAAGTCAGCTCCCTGATCAAGTGACTTGAAGAGAGTCTTATTCATGCCCATTCCAAAGAAAAGCTCCAAATATAGAATATCACTTATAATTCACACAAGTAAAATTTTGCTTATGATTATACAATAATGATAGCAGAAGCACATTAATAGGGAACTGCCAGAAGTTTGGGTTGGATTCAGAAAAGGACTTGGGGTGGATAAACCCCTTGGGGTCATTGGTGGGAGTGGAGTTGCCAGATGGGTGGAGGGAGGGTGGGGTGGAGAAGGGAAGCCAGCTGTGGGCATCTGCAGACTGTCTCCTATCTGGAGGGCAGATGTGGGGAGGAGTGGGCAGGGGGAGATGTCGGGCACTGTAAGATATGACAAAACAATAATGATTACAGAGTAATGAGGACTGGGGGGGAGGGGTATAAGGTTGGAGGAGGAAAGTAGGGGGGCTCATATCAAGGGCCCAAATGGAAAGGCAGATGTTGGGAGAATGTTGATGAAGATAGGTGAGTGGGGGTGCTTGGCACAGTATATGTAAGTATGTATTGAACTATGTATGATGAAAAGCGATGTTTGAGCCCCCAATAAAATGATTAACAAAAAAAAGGACTTGAGAAGAGAGCACCACAGAATTACTTTACAAGACATGAAACAGCCTTGTAAGACGATGACTGATGAACAGAACTTACTCTATTTAAAAGCACATGAAAGCCCTGCAAAGTCGAGAAAAAATCCTGAATCATCGCAGAGAAGCAACAAGTGAACTGGTAGCCGCCAGAGAAAGTCTGAGGAACCCCGATAAAGCTTTGACCAGATGTCACGGACTTTTCACAGCCAGCTGAACTGCCTATATAAACCTGGGTAGAGAAACTGAAATTTCAGAGAGCTAGAAACCTAGAAGACATCAACTCCTGCTCTCTCCACCTAAAGCCGGGGTGAGTTCATGGATGAAGACAAGGCTTAAAATGACTGTGATGCTGAATTAAGTCTGTGTTATCCTAATAACTAATAACTTAAGTAAATTTTAGAATTGTCAGATGGTTTGATGTGTTTTTTTTTTTTTGGTTTGATGTGTTTTTGCAGTGAATAAACTGAGCATTCAAAAATGCCAACGGTCATTAAGTATTAATAGTATTGCTTGTGGCAACATGGAACAAGGGATATCATTGCTGATGTCAAATGGATGTTGACTGAAAGCAGAGAATACAAGAAAGATGTTTACTCCTGTTTCATTGACAATACAAAGACATTGGATTGTGGACTCAAATAATAGCGTGGATGATTTTGAGAAGAATGAGAATTCCAGAATGCTTCAATGTATTCATTCAGAACTCCTACATAGATCAGGAGACTGTTGTGCAAACAGACAAGGGTAGACTGCACGCATTAAAATGAGGAAAGGTGTGTGTCAAGGTTGTATCTTCTCACTATCTTTGTTTAATCTATATGCTGAGGAAATCTTCAGAGAAATGGGATTACACGAGAGAGTGCAGCATCAGTTTGGGAGGAAGGCTTATTAACAACCTGTCATATGCTTGCTGAAAATGAGGAGGAATTGAAGCACTTGCTGATAAAAATGAAGGATGGGAGCCTTCAGTATGGATTAAACTCAATATAAAGAAGACCCAAATTTTTACAACGAGACCAATAGGTGACATCATGATAAATGGAGAAAAGGTTGAAGTTGTCAAAGACGCCTTACTTTGACCCACATTGCATTTGGTAAATCAGGTGCCCAAGACCTCTCTAAAATACTGAAGAACAAAGACGTTACTTTCAGGACTAAAGTGCACCTGACTCAGGCCATGGCATTCTCCATTGCATCGCATGCATTTGAAAGTTGAATATTGAATAAGAAAGGCATGAGAAGAATAGATGCATCTGAATTGTGGTACGGAAGAAGAAGAGCGAAAGTACCACGGGCTGCTAAAAGGACAAACTGATCTGTATTGGAAGAAAGAAGGCGAGAGTGCTCTTTAGAGGGAACAATGGCAATGCTTCATCTTACAGTCTTTGGATAGATTGTCAGGGGAGACCAAGGCCTGGAGCAGGACATCATGTTTGGTAAAGTGGAAGGGTAGCAACAAAGAGGAAGGCTCTTGTGATGGAGTGACACGGTGGGCCGCACCAATGGGCTCGGGCATGGGAATACTTGTAAGGATGGTGCAGGATTATATAGTGCTTCCTCCTGTTGTACACAGGCACACTAAGGATTGGAGCTGACTTGATGGCACTTAACAGCAACAGGTTATTATTATTCATTTGCATTCTGCCCAGGGAGGGTCATATTCATCACATCCCTGGTGTGTTTTCAGCTTCCAGCACAGAAAATGTGATGCTGAAAAATATCCCCAAAGTTTCTCCTATATTTAAATTACTTAGGCAAACCTGCTTGGCCTCTTTCTTTGTCTTAAGAATGCTCTTCCTTGCCTCGAAACTGAGTTCCTCACTCACAGTCTTTTCACCTTTTGGGTCACTCTCTGAGGGGACCATTTATAATTATCCCACAATAATGGTCCATAGTAGAACAACAAAAATGGTCCCTTGAGTTTCTGGTCAGGATTTTGTACCCTTTCTCTACTTCATACATCCCATATTATTAATTTTATTGTATGATACTGTATTTGTCCTTTTGTTTTCTCTGTCTCCCATCAGAATGTAAGCTACACGGTTGCTTGGACCTTACCACAGAGTTAACATTGAATAAGAGTATGCCAAAATTTGGTTGAGATTTCTCAGATATGTCATGGCATGGACTTAGGCATGGAACATGGAATGTCAATTCATCAATACAATGTAAAGATTTTTGTTTACCTCTCTGAGTTGAGTTAGAACTCAGCAAACCTATTGTTCTTTTCCCATTAACTAGACCTGATTAGCAGGTTTATATTTTTCTCTTAAAATTAAATCTGAGTTTATAATATTAATCTGAACATTTCTGGGTTTGTAAGTGACCCTTTTGGCATATTTTTTATTACTTATCAATGATTATAACCATACCCTCTATTGAGATTCACCCCTTTTTCTTTCAAACATGACAAAATCATTTTAATCTTGGGCAATAATAAATACAGGAACAACAAAAATTCAGCATGTTCTACTCTAGTCATTGTTCCAATTCAATGTTTCATGGACTTAACATGACTCCTTCCATAAAAGAGCAGTTCGTACACATCTTGTTGACTGCTTGTTGACAAGCGTATGAGGTCAGTTTGATAACAAAAGAAGAGTTTCTTTAATATATGCTGTTGGGTTTCCATATGCAAAAAAATGAAATAGTATTTGTGCATCACAAATTACATAAAAACAAGTTAAAATGGATTAAGGACTTAAATGCACTCTTAGAAGAAAATGCAGAAATATTACTATAGGGACCAAATTTTAACAATGAGTTATCCAATATAACAACAACAGCACAAACATCAAAAGACTAATAATTAAAAATTTAGTTCATCAAAAGGCTTTACTAATGATATGAAAAGAGAAGTTACTAACTGGGAGAGTATCTTTGGGAAATAAGTAGTCGATAAGGAATGTACATATTCAATAAGGAAATATACAAAGTTTATGTATATATAAATATTCAATAAGTATATATATATATATATATATATATATATAAACTTCACAACCAGAAGACACATATAAATGTAAAACTGTTGTTCTTCTCATTCCAACTCAGTCATAAAATGTGCAAAGAGTAAATAGACATTTCACCAAAGGAGACAATCAAATGGACACCAAACACATGAAAACATGCTCCTTATTTATTGGAGTGGTGTAAATCAAAAGCAAAACACTGCTGCTAGGAAGGACCCTAGAAAAGTTAATGACCAGGGACTTAGACTTAAATGCTCACCGCAGTTGTATTTATAATAATAAAAATGTTAAAACAACCCAAATGGTAACTAAGAGATGAATGGATATGCAAATTTAGTATATTCACACAATGGAACCCTCCTCACTCAGTAGCAGAAATTATGTCACAATTCAAGTACAAGATCATTGGGGCTTAAAGATATTACATTGAGTGAAATAAGTCAACTGCAAGAGAACATACATGGTATTATCTCACTTATATAAAACCACAAAGTATCAAATTTCTCCTGCATTCTCAAGAAAGTAAAGTTTATCAGTGGTTAATTAGAAGAGAGAGAGTTTGTGGAAAAGAATGGGCATTGCTAAAAATGTTGAAAATTGCACTGATAGAGGGTAGGATTACACAATTAATTATTATAATTTCTGTCAACAATTTGTGCACCTATGAAGCACTGAATGGAAAGCAGTGTGGTGGATGCTTTTATTTTAAAAGGAGTAGCTACTGAGGTACTTAGGTACAACAGAAAACCTTATAGAATTTGATTAGTTTAGAGGTTGAGGGTCATGGGACATCTCAGTTAATTGGCCTGATAAGATGGTTAAAGCTTCTGTTCTCTTAAGTTGTTTAATAGTTGCCTGGGGTTTTAAAAACTTCCAAGAAGCAATTCAAGGCACAAACCCTGGCCTCTAGTCATCTAGAGCAGTAAAGAAAGAGTGTGAGTCAGGAAGAGGAGAATGTGGAATGTGTGAATCATGGCCTCCATGAAAACTACCTTCTTGGCCAGGACAACAGATGGTGCCTGGTGCCTGACTACCGTTACTCAACATTCTGATAGAGGGCTCTATGAAAGAATCCTGATCAAAAAGGGAGAAAGGCAGAATTTAAAATGGTCATGAATTTCAGATTTCCTGGAGACATGGAGGCTGGATGGACCCCTGGATTGTCCTAAGGCAATCTTTAAAACTTTACACAAAAATTTTCTCCTGCCGTCTTCTTAGAACCAAACGATAGATTAGCTTCACCATGAAATAATGTCTGTCTTGAGCATTAGCCATTAAACTACATGTAGTTTTAGAACTATCTACATGGGATCAAAGTGACATCAGCAGTTGGAAACATGAGATAAAATTTTAGGGGGCAGTGTGTATATGCTAGTGAGAGGAAAAGCGATAGAGAATGATTGCACAACCCGAAGAATGTCATCAATATCAATGAGCTATATGTGTAGAAACACTTGAATCGGTTAGGTTTTGCTGTATGTGTATTTTACAACAACAGCAACAAAGATAATTTTAAGAAGCAATTTCTAATTTCCTATTTTTCTTTTACTAACTTTCCTTCAAGAGTCATTGATGGCATTCTTGGTGCAAATCTGGCTCTCATTCCTACTTAATTTTCTGAACCCCCATTTTTCTCTACAAATTTTCTCCTTTCTTCATTTCTGTGACACAATCCTCTTTCCTGAGTCTCCATTTGTGTCGACTCTCTTTTCTGCGTACATTCCTAATTTCATTAGGTGGCAAGATAGAGGGCTGTTCCTCTCCCTGTTTACAGGAAGTTGAAAGGCTAAAGGGCACATGCCATTTCAGGCTTTGAGCAGAGGGTAGGGGGTGTGGGGTGTGAGCGTACACTTGGATTAGCCAAATCTACACCAGGTGGGCTTAATTCAGCCAATGGGGTGAATTAGTACCTTCAACCTTGCATCCCAGCTGCAGGCACCAAAAGGCTGGAACCCAGCTGGAGACCACAGATCTCCTTTCTAGCTGCTCTTCTGCCTTCCACTCAGCCAGGCTCAGTTCCACTCACTTGGCCTGGGCAACCACGTGGGGGTGTGCAGTGCCATGAGGGTGACTGTATTCAGTTTGCTGTAACACTTGAAACAACTTCTACCGTTTATAAAAACTCGCTTGGGTTACAAACCAAGCTTCAACAAGAATCTCTTGCTGAAGCCAACATTAGAGTCATTTCCCACACAAGAAACATAAAAATTTCTCTTCCTCTTATCTCTAATAGGTCACATCTTCAAACCTCAATCTACACTTTCTATTTTAGACAATTCAATTGTTCTCATATTCAAATATCACTCTTCTAGACAGTTTCAAATAGTTTTTATCTTCTCCATCTCTCAACTAAATCCCAGTAATGGATCTTCAAGTCTAGGTAGGATATTCCAGGATAATATCTCCAAAGTAATTCATTTTCACTGCATTACCTGTAACTGTCAATGCCTAGAACTGTCAATGCCATCCAATTTAGGGCACACGCTTTGCTACTGAGGACTTAAAATGTGATTGGTATAACTGCAGAACTAAAATTTTAATTCTATTTAATAATTCTTAATTTAAATTTAAGAACTAGTATTCATTTCAGTTACTGGAAAACTTGTGATTTGGGAACAATTTGAGTTGTGAGTATAATTTTGTATGTTTGCAAAATGTTAACCTGTGTATTTAAAATAGAAATTTAGCATCCAAATAAGGAGGCAAATATAAATTAAATAAACACTGGCTTTTGAAACTTTGAACCACAAAATGCAATGCCATCATCTCAATTCTGACTCAGAGGGACCCTATAAGACAGGTAGAAAAATCCCTGCAGTTTTCTGAGGTTGCAAATTCTCACAGGAACAGAATGCCTCATCTTTCTCCAGCAGAGCAGCTGGTGGTTTTGAAGAGCTGCACTTGAGGTTGCAGGTCAATGTGTTACTGCTACACCACTGTTCTTCTCTTTTGAAACTAGGAGAGAGGCATTTCCCACACAAGAAACATAACAATTCCTCTTCCTCTTATCTCTAAAAGGTTACATCTTAAAACCTCAATCTACCCTTTCTATTCTAGACAATTCACAATGCACAATGTTGCATTTACCTTGTTTTCATGCTGCAATGTTATTTTAACTGTATGAAGTATATCATTAAATATATATAAAGTATATATATAACCATATAGTTATATAAACTATATAAAGTATATCATTGTAATATTATTTTAATGATATAAAGTATACATCAAAATCTAGTTTGCCTATTTTTCTTGCTAAAAAAGTAGCCGTGATCTGTCAAGTTCATTTAGAAGCATTTTGTGTGTTGTGGAGGACAGTTCAGAGTTTAACTGGACTCTACGCAGTATTCGATTGCCAGATCTTTTCTCTTGTGGAGAAGACCTTTGGGTGAGCAACCGAGTGCACAAACACCATGCCAACAGGATTCCTAAAATGTGATTACTGGAATTTAAAATGACACAGGAGGTTCACGTCCTATTTTTATGGACAGTGTTAAGCTAAAGACATTTTTCCCAACACTGAAAAAGAAGATATATCTTTCTCTTGCCCAAATCCAATTTATAACTACTGTATCTATTCTGCTTTTAAGTTGTCCGTTAGCTCTATTCCTTTCTCTCCCTTCCTCCAGTGAACACACATTACAGTGATCAACGAATGAACTCCTTCTCTGAAGGCTCCTTTGGCTCTTTCAACATTATACCACTCCCAGCTGGCCTGGCTCACATTTTGTCTTTAGAAATTTATTGCTCCAAACCTTTTAGTGCTTCTCAATTGAATAAATAATAGAACTTAAACTTTAATGCCTACATGTTAAACCATTTTTTGGTATTGTTTCATCACACCATTCTTGTTCCTCCATTACCTATATTATCTTTAATTTCAATTAGACCAATCTATTTACAGGATTCTGAACAAGAGTATATTTTTTCATTTAAAACTCTATACTTTTATTTTTAGTCGGAACCTAAAAATACCTGTCATTCTCTAGTTTTCTTCGATGGAGTATTTTCCACAGTGGCTCTTCTAAGGACTCACCATGGTGACACACGTTCGTTTGGCTACCTTGCAGGCTGCATCTGATAGTGTGCGTCGATGGTGGGGTAGGGATCCATCAACAGGCAAATCCAGGATCTATGAAATTGCCTAACAGGCAAGGATAAACTAATATGGGGATAATAATTATTTAGGAACCAATCAAATGGTCCTTTTAGGGACATCTGAGTGAGATGGTGTGATACTCCTATAAAGTAACCAGATACATTGCCAGATAGAGGTTGTTTGGGAGAGAGAAAGAAGGTGGAAAATGGAGTCAGGCAGAGAAAGAGAGTGCGAGGTTGACCGGCAGAGCCTGGGGAGGAAGAAACTGAAGATATAGCAGTACACCAGAAAAAGAAGGCATGGAACCACGTGTGCAGAGCGCACGAAGCAGTAGAGCTATAAAAAGAAGTAGGAAAATCTACACAGTAATCCATGAGACGGCTGGTTGCAATTGAAAATGATAAATAAGGCTTTGCTCCTATGGGACAAAGATAGTGGTAGAGAATGAAGGCCATGGGTGCCACAGTGAATTGTGAATCATCTTTCATTTCAGGTAAATCAAGTCAAGTCATTCCTGATGTGGCCCAGATTCAAATCACCCTTATTTCCCTAAGAACTATTATGATAATCACCAATTATTTGAAGTCTCTGTTACGATCACCTGAAAGTTTCACATAGATTCATTTTGCCTTTTTCAAACCAACCCAAATCGCGGTAACCTACAGGACAGAGTAGAAGGCTCCACAGGGCTTCCAAGGCTGTAACTCTTGATGGAAGCAGACTGCCACGTTTTTCACACACAGAGTGCTTGGTGGATTAATTGCCTGTCTTTTGGACAGCAGCAAAACACGTCAACTGCAGCACTTCTATGATTCCATAACAAAATACAGGTATTTACTTTTATTCATGAATACATTTGATCATAAAATGTATTAGAATAAAACTAAAAACTTACTGCCGTCAAGTGGGTTCTGACTTACAGCTACCATACTGGCCCCTGTAGAACTATCCCCCTGGGTTTCCTAGATTATAAATCCTTATGGAAGCAAAAGGCTTCATTTTTCTCTTACAGAACAGCTAATTGATGGCTTCAAACTGCTGATGTTTATGTTAAAAGCTCAATGAGTAACTCCAATATCACTAGGGCTCCTTGTATTAGAATACATTTATATAAGATTTATGATGAATAAATTAATTTTGCATGAATCAAAGTGAGTTAATGAAATTGGTTTATAATCAGCTAATACCTCCACTCTAAATTTCAAATGACGATAGATATACTAGTTTATACATAGGATTGTTAAATTTTGTGTCAACTTAACTGAACCAGGATTCTCAATAGTTTGGCAGGTAAGGCCTTGTAATCCCCTATTATGTGACAAAACACAATGCAATTGATTCCATCATAGGCTCTGTTGTGAGGAGCCAAGATGCTGTAGGAATATGAGATTACAGTTCACAGTCCTGATGCAATTAAAAGAAGACATCTTCGAGGAGGTAATCTACTTTCCACATAAGTAGACACTGTGGTGAGTCTGGGTCCTGCATCTGGTTCATCAAACTCTGGTTCTTCAGATGGAGCCAACACCCTGCCATATGGCCTGCCAACTGCCATATTGTCTGAGGCCCCCAGTCTTCAGTGGTTTTCCATGTGACCTGCCAACCATGGATTCATTTGTCTCTCCAGTCACCAGTCTGTGGTCTTCTACTCAACTCAGGATTAGGAAAAGCTTCCAATTTAACATCTGCCTGGACTTGAAATGACCCAGTTCTACAACTGTAAGCCTTTTTCTTGATATAATTTTTTCTCTATGTAGACATATTTAAACATCAGTGATTTTTAACTCATTTTATTAGGAGATCTTGACACTCATCACAATCCATCCATCCATTCATACATAGTGTCAAGCACATTTGTACATATGTTTCCATCATCATTTTAAAAACATTTTCTTTGTACATGAGCTCTTGGAATCAGCTCATAGTCCCTCCATATCTCTCATTCCTCATGAACCCTTGATATTTTCTAAATTATTGTTTTTTCATGTTTTACACCAACTGCTGTTACCCTTCGCTCTTATCTGCCTTCTGTTTTCCTGGGAAGGTGTTACATGTAGACTATTATGATTGGTTCCCCCTTTCTCCCCTCGCCAATCCCTGACCCTCCTGGTATTACTGCTCTCATTATTGATCCTGAGGAGTTTGGCTGCCCTGTAGTCCCTGAGTTGCTAGCTCTTCTCTGTACCAGTGTACATACTCTGGTCTAGCTGGATTTATAAGGCAGAATTGAGGTCATGATCGTGGTGGGGAGGAAGCATTAAAGAACTAGAGGAAAGTTTGTTTCATTAGTGCTATACTGAACCCTCACAGGCTCAGCTCTTCCTTGTAAATCTTGGGTAAGAGAACGTTCAATTGTCTACAGATGGGCTCTCAGTCTTCACTCTGCACTCCCCCTCATTCACATCAATAGGATTTTTTGTTCTGAGTCTTTGATGTCTGATAACTGATCTGATTGACACCTCATGATCTCACAGGCTGATGTGCTTCTTTCATGTGGGCTTTGTGGTTTCTCAGCTAGATGGCCACTTTTTATCTTCAAGCCTTTGAGACTCCAGACACTATATTTTTTGATAGCTGAGCACCATCAGTTTTCTTCACCACATTTGTTTATGCACCATTTTGTCTTCAGTGATAGTGTCAGGATGGTGAGCATGACAGAATGCTGGGTTATTAGAACAAATTGATCTTGCATTGAGGGAGCATTTGAGTAGAGGCCTAATGTCCATCTGCTACATTAATACTTAACTTATAAATACATGAACATAGATCCATTTCCCTATTGTTTATATAAATATATTTATATGCCTGTATTTACATTTCTACAAATGTCCTTTGTGTCCTAACTCTATTATTTCACTTTTACTTTCCTCTTGTTCCACTATCATTCATTCAAATTTCAGTAATTCTTCTCAACTCCAGGGCATTTGATCAACCCCTGTCAAAGGGTTGTTCAACCCCCAAAAGGGTCATGACCCACAGGCTGAGAACCTCTGCCTCTGTTTCACACTTTGTGTTGGGGTCTGATAGGGCAAAATTCCCATGCTGTGTCTCTAGTGTTGTCCCCTGTAGTTCTATGGGTCAGTGAGGGACATGGTCCTCTCTATGCATTGGCTGCTTCAAACAGGAGTATTGTGCTTGAGGGTTGCTGGGCCAGGATGTGTTCCACTCTCTTCTTCACTCTTCATTTGCTCCTGTGTGTTCTGGTCAGATAGGCCTCTCTCCCTGAGCTGTAGCTTCAGTGTTGTCCACTGTAGTGCATGCTTGGGGGTGGGGCAGTGTCCACTTAACTGGAATCGAGCCTGGCCCCAAAGACTCTATATTGACTCACTGCTTCATGTTGTTATGCTGTATTCAGAAGTTGACACACTGAGTTGTAGTCTGGCTCCTCTCTCACTCTCCTGTACCAATTTTGCTTTCTGTAGGACCCAGACATAGTATGAAATTAAGGTTTCTTTTCTAATGATTTAAATTGTATTATGAATCAAATATTTATCACCACAATATTTAATGTTACAGAACTATGAGATAGTGTTTAATAAATAAGAATTAATAATTTTCTAATGCACAATAGAGAACTGCAATAATTAAAACATTAGGATGTCATTTTTAAAAGATCATTGTATTGGGGGCCCTTATAGCTCTTATCACAATCCATATATATATGTCCATTGTGTCAAGCACATTTGCCGTCATCATTAAAAACATTTACTACTTGAGTCTTTGATATCAGCTCCCCATTTTCCCTCCCTCACCCACCCTCCCTCATGAACCCTTAATTATTTATAAAATAAAATTTTTCCTTTCTTACACTGACTCCTGTCTCCCTTCATCTACTTATTTTGCTGTCTGTCCTCCTGGACAGGGGTGGTATGTAGATCATTGCGATCGGTTTCCCCTTCCTCCCCTCAACTACCCCTGACCCTCCTGGTATGACTACACTCATTATTGGTCCTGAGTGGTGTATCTGCCTTGCATTCCCTGTGTTGCAAGCTCTTTTCTGTACCAGGGTACATGCTCTGGTCTAGCCAGATTTGTAAGATAGAGTTGTGGTCATGATCGTGTGGGGAAGAAACATTAAAGAACTAGAGGAAAGTTGTATGTTTCATCAGTGGTATACTGCACAAGGCTTGTCTCTGCCTTGTTTCCCTCCTATAAGGGGATGTCCAATTGTCTACAGATGGGCTTTGGGGTCTCCACTCCACACTCCCCCTCATTCACATCAGTATGATCCATTGTTCTGTGTCTTTGATGTCTGATACCTGATCCCATTAATACCTCATGATCTCACAGGCTGGTGTGCTTCTTCCATGTGCGCTTTGTTATTTCTTAGCTAGATGACTGCTTATTTATCTTCAAGCCTTTATGCTCAACCAAGCTTATCTTTTTTTCTAATAGGCACCAGGTAACAAAGATTTATTCCTTCACCTTATTTTTAATGCATTGTATATGGCAGCTCTTTTTATTTATTACTGTATGTTATTTGCTCTGTATTGCTTTTGGGGTGAAGGTTTACAGAACAAATTAGTTTTCCAGTCAATCATTTATATGCATTATGATTAATGGCATCAATTGTAACCCCCACAATATGAAACAGCCTTCTCACTTCTTTCCTCTGTTTCCAATTTACATTACTTCTTCCTTTCTTTCTTTTCCTGTCATCTGAGATTCATCCTTGGCTAAATGCTGCCCTGTTTGCATGCTGGGTTTGGTTGCTCTAAGGAGTCCTTAACTATTTGATGCTATTGTCCAGCAGTGGTCTCTCTGCTGTTTGACTGAAAGTTGAGCCACAGGGGTGAGCTCCACATTGAGCTTGAACAGTGACAAAAGGCCACAGTTTCGGGTGCGCCACAAGTCTCTTTTCAAATAGTAAGTCTGGTCTGCTTCATGATTTTGAGTTTTGTTCCACATTTTCGTTCTACCCAGGAATTCATATTGGGATCCTTTTCAGAGTAGTCAGAAATATGGGTAGGCACCATCTAGTTCATCTGATCTCAGACCAGGATTCATATGGTCTATCAGACTAGCTTGCTACACTTATCTTTATTTTATTCAATTTTTATTGCTTCAGAAGTGAGCGCCCAATCGATGGCTGCTTACAAACTTTTAGGAACCACTCACTTTTCATTATAATAGCATGTAGAATACTGTCTTTATGGACGGGGCTATGTCAAAGGATCTTAATGTTTGCCAAGACTGTGGTTCTGAGTCTGCAGACCCAGAGACTCAATCACTCAAAGTATTTAGTTACAACAAAGTTACAAAGATGCTTTCATAAGTTTATCCCCTATATGTTTTTCTATGTTATGGATAATTTGTAGCATATATGTATAGAAAGATCTTCTATCAAACACACACACCCACATTATATGGATATAGCTTCATTCCCTCATTTCCTCATTCCCCTGACTGCACTTGTTCAGCTTGCATGTCTGTAAATACACCAATGCTTTAATCATTTTATGGAGTCTTTCACTTCACCCAAGTTAACATGTAACTGCCTTCGTAGTCATTCACCCTCCCTCCTGTACTCTTTCAAGAATGATGCTTTCTTGGTGCAAACCTTTGCTTTTGATAGTTGTTGTCTCATACAGCAATGGTCGCCTTGTGGTGGACTAATTCCATCCAGCATAATGTCCTCCAGATTCATGCATATTGTGAAGTGTTTTATAGACTGTTGTTCTTTACCACTGTATAGTATTTTATCGTGTGCATGTACCATGCTTGTTTATCCATTCATTCACTAAGGACCATTTAGATTGTTTCTTTTTTTTTTGCCATTGTGAATAATGCTATTATGAATATGAGAGTGCACATTTCTATTCATATCACAGCTCTTATTTCTATGTGATATATACCTAGGAGTACTATTGCTAGATTATATGCAATTTATATTTAATAAGATTATGGCAGGAATCCACCAAAATAGAAGTAACTTTTGGCATGTAGAACCACAAAATAAGCCCGATAAGCCAGATATGTTATTCCATCACTGAAAAGAATGAATGAGCATTTTTGGCTTTGTTAAAATGATTTTCCCCTCATAAATTTCATACATATTGAATCTTTCATTTTTTCTTTTATAAAACTGCTACTGAATTGCCCTTTAAGTATGCTTCAGCATTGGCAGGTAAGATCCAATGTGAACTGAAGCAATTCTTTTAAAGTGTCTTGTAAGCACAGCATTTTTCACTGGAAATATCTGGTTTATCTGGTCAATACTCCACTAATTAACTGAGGGAATTGATTCCTGGTGTTTGTTGAGGAAAGCAAAACCAAGGAGACTCACATGAAATAATTTTGTAGCAGAAAACCATGTGCTGTTGAGGGAAATAGTATAATAGCTTAGAGTGGACCCAAGCCACTTGATCTTTGCATCTCTTTTCTCCCAGAATTTCTGGCCCCTATAAACATTCTCACAGTACTCAGTGCCATTTAGTTGATTTCCCTTATGCATTTCAATGTACCTCATTCCATTCTCCTTCTTTTTATCAGCCTTAACCTCTGGGTTACCATGTTCTTAGCTTACCTTTCTACAAGACATAGCCTGGGTTAAATACTTCTGAGTTCACCTGTTCTGTTACTAGATCATAAAGCATCCCTGGTGAAATAATTGTGAAGATACGTGCTGAAGTACATGCGTGTTCCTCAGTCTAAGGTTCATAAACTTCTCTGTGATTTGGTCAATGGTCACTTATGCCCCTATACCATAAATGTTCACATTCCCTAGTTATTGAATGCCTTAACTCTTTGACATGACACCTCTTTCAACAGAGAACTTTGCTACCTTTCTACAGACATTCAAAACAAAAACAATTAGGTATGAAACCCCTGAAAATTTTCAACACCTTGTCACCTAGGAACCTGCATTTGAATCAGTCTGATCATCTGTAAATAGAGTCTCATGCTGAAGTCTACAATGTTGTTATCATATCTATAACACAATAAGAGAAGGGAAATTCGGCCCTAGAGGAAAGATTTGGAGTGTTCTAGAGTAACACAAACCTTCCCCTAAGACAGCAATTCATCTTTTGATAGTGTAAATTCTTTATATAAATATTTTATTGATATATAAGTCACATATCACACAATTCAATAGGTCAATCAAATTAAGAGGAAGTGGCCACAATCAATTTTTAGAACATTTTCTTATTTCTTGTACTCATTTTATTAGCTCCATAATTTCCCCAATTTCCCTTGCCATACCCCCAATAAATCATTAATTCAGTTACTGTCTCTGTAGATTTACTTATCGTGGCATTCATATACAGAAAAATATACAAAATAAAGAAACAAATCACTAAATAACGATAACAAATAAAGCAGAGAAAAACCTCAATGTATAAGAAAGAAGAGAATATTAAAAACTATTCTAAATGGTTCAGAAGGGAATTTAAACGAAAGGGTATTATGTAACTACACCTACTGTAATCAATTTTACAAGGCTTTCTTTCAGATAAAAATGCTACTTGCTTCCTTGGCCTGTGATCAGAAGGGGTTCACTAGAGGCATAATCCGTTTGTGGACCAGCAAATGTATTTTGGGCTTCCACTGCCATTCATAGCCCTCTGCAATTCAGGTGCTCACAATTTGAGTTCTGATACCATTCCCTTCTTTGGATTTGAATTTTATAATTTACAATCCTTGGATCACACAGACTTGGATACTTCTACTATGTGGACTTGGTTCACACCTCAGTTAGACGACTGCTTGTTTGAACACAAGACTTTAAGACCCAAGATACTGTTCTCTTTCTTATAGTTGGACACCATCTAGTTTCTTCACCACACTTTGTGATAGCATTCATATCTTCAGTGATCTCTTCAATAGGATGAGCGTGAAGCAGGGTGTGTGAAACTGGGTAGACTAGAGAAACAAATCCAGAGACACTAATTTATGTGGAAGAGAGACTTTTATATAAAGAAGTAATTATGCATCAATAAAAAAATCCCAGCCCAATCCAGATCAAGTCCATAACTTCAATATTATTCTGCAGTGAGTTCCTCTTCTGACTCACGTAGCACATGCAATGATGCTGCAAGATCCCAGGCAAATGGATAGAAAGTCCTGTGGCAGTGGTCAATGGCAGTGGCATCTCAATGCTGGTTTGAGTCTCCATGTGGTTCTCAAGCACTCTGGGTATCTCAACAGAAGGAAAGGGAAGACAAAGAGGGAATCCGCCCGCCTCCAATGAGCTGTTTATCTCCCTTGTGCCTCTAAGTGAGGACATCAAGCTGCAACCTGATTGACATGCTGAACTCCAACTTTTCACTCTTTTCCCCCCAAGTTGATAGGAGATTATGTAATATCATCATGGTCACATTCTTGAGAACTAGTTGTCTTTAGATCAGGCCTAGAGTTAACTGTAATCCCCCAGTCTATTGCTATCTTTTGATATTACAAATTTACTTCTAGAGACACTACTGCTAACCTCAAACCTTTTTGCAGGTTTTATTAATTCCAAATTATTGTCATAACCACAAGTTTTATTTTTCACACAAATGGTGAATTTCAATGAGAAACAATAATAAGATTTTTTTCTCAACTATTCCCACTGAGACAAGGCTCTCTAGAAGCAATGATCAGGTCACACAGGGTAAATGTAATTATGAAAAAAAAAACCTGAAAACCTAATGATTTTCAATTTTCCTTAATTGGACTCAATTTGATTCATTTCAATTTGATCCCTGAAATTTTCTACAAAAATAATGGCTCATTCTATATTTTAATAAAAAGGTCATGATTTAAGTATTATTATATATCTTTGATCTAAGCAAAGGGAAAATATTATGTTCGAAAAGCAAAAATATTATAATATGGCATGTATAAGGATGACTTAATTTGGTAAAGGTACAAAAGAGAACAAGACCAAAAATCAATTGGCATTTCTGTTCACATAAAATATGATCAAATTCTATAATAACAATATAAGAAGTGAAGAAGGAAAAGTAAGATATTTCTTTTTGTAGAACTTTAAATCTTTACCTTTAATTCACAGGTGTAAATTTCCTAATAATATGTTAATCATTAACCTTTAGCTTTAAGTCATTGGTTTAAATTGATCAATATTATACTACTGAAAGTTAAGGGACTTTTAAATTCTATAAAAATCTCTTAGCTTTTCCTTTTTCCTCTAATATGGCAGGTGAATGCCAGACACCGTGACCCATAATATTCTCTTTGCTCGGGGTTTCTTGAATCAGAAACGACTCAGTGGTAATGACTTTGACTTTGGGTATGTAGATCTTTTTGTTACCTTTTAGAATGCAATGATGCAGTTTTCAGACTCCCTGGGTGTGTATCACAACTGGTTAAGCACCTCCACGACTGATAACCGAAATGCTACAGTTTAAACCTGAGGTGTCATGGGAGAAGCAGCTGGGGATTTGCTTCTAAAATGTAGCTGCCAAAGAGAATTCAGAGAAAGCATTTTACATTGAACTACATGGGAAAATGCAAACGTTGCTTAACTATCTGAAACTAAGTGTGCCTGCATTGTCATCAGTTACTATGGGCACTATATTTTAAAGTATCTTAGAATAACAATAAACTCGTTTATCTTGAAGTTTATATGCATAACTCTTTCTAAAGAAATGCGTATGATTATTCTCCTTTTGTTTATGAGAATACTGGCAGTAGAACAATGCCGTAGCGTGCTAGCAATCAATACCTGAGAGTAAATAAAAAAATATTGCTACACATTCAGACACTGCTATTAAATGAAATTCGCTAAATGTGAAACTATTATTTCCAGACATGTCCTCCACCTAGGTCAATATACTTTTGAAGGTGCTGCTCCCATTGCTTTGACCCTCTCCTGAAGGATTCTGTGTCCTTTGATTTGCAACATGTCACTTGGCAGTGTTGTGCCTACCGCATATCCCTCTGAATCAGGGACAAGGAGTCAATATTCTTTGAAGCTGAGAGGAGCTCGGAGGGGAGAAGATCTGGGTGTGGGGTAGATGGTAGAAGTTTTTCCAAGGAAATTCTCCTTAAATAGCCCTTTCTGTCCTTGAAACAAGTTGCATAGTTATGATGATGATACAAAAAAAGCACAAACAAAACAAGAAAACCTCCTCCGCAGAACATTTCTGGCCTTTTCCTCACCATCCAGCTTTCCATTTTCTGAAAAGTGTCCTTTGAGAAAACCTATCACAATAATCCCTTTGTAATCTCAGCAGGCACTCTAACCTTCTGAATTGACCTCTCTACTATGAATCGAACTAGTCCATCAGATCCTCCCAGACATCACTGGTTTGTTAATTCATTCACTCATTTATCTGTTTACTTTTGGACCTATTTGTTTTTGAAAGCACCTTAGGAATGTATTGTCAAAGCACCCTAGTCAAACGTCTTACCGAGAGCCTTGTCTGTGGTCATCCTTTGCTACTAGACATATGTTTCCACGTACTTTGTTTGAAATAAATCTATGCCTGGGTAATTTGGAGCCCTAGTCACATTTTTGACTCACTGTTATATATTGTTGAGGTAGGTTTTAACCTGACCCAAAGTGGCATGCACTGTTAGCTATGTCACCCTTGTTCATCTTACAGACATTTTACCATTTGCGTGTATTCACACATGCAGTACTTATATTCTTTGACCATGATAGTCAATATATGAAGAAGGCATTAGTACCCATTGCACAGATTAAAATTATGATTTCCAAAGAAATTAAGTAATTTGCCCAAAATTGTTTTCTGAAAAATAGCAGCTTCCTTCCAGATTGCAATTCCACATACAAGTTTTTCTTAAAAATGCTCTTAAGACATATGATATATATGGTTAGAGTTACAAAGGATTTCCTATTGCAGCTATGATTTATATATAAGCTTAGCAACATTTAGGATATTTGTTGAAAATTAGCAAATCTCCCAGTTTTATTGTGAGAGTGGATTAAAAACGACTCACCATTTAGGTTTTAATGTAGCATGTTCATTTGATTTTGTAGATCCACCTATTTTTTTTCTGTATTTTAGCCTCCAATTTGAAACATTTTCACAGTTTAAAAAACCAGCTTCCATAATAAATGAACATTGTTCAAAGTGTGCTTTATAGATGATCGCATTAAATGGTATATAGACCCTTCTCTTTTTAGTCATTGACCTCTGTGGAAAGAGTAGGTTGTTATGGTTACCCCAGAGCGAAGCTGAAGGAGGAAAACAGAGAGAGAAATTACTTTGAAACAAAATGTGGTAGACCTTTCTTTGGAGTGATTATGTTATCAACATGCTGACAGACTAATCTCATCTTTCTATCAAGGATGCATACATGAGAAATGTATCTTAATTCCTTCATTCTCTGGGCTATTGCAGGGTGGATGTGGAAACTGCTTCTGTCACCCTTCTGTGCATACCTTTAACAAGTTTTAATCAGACCTTTCAACACTCACCAACGGTTCTAGCATGAAGCTGTGCAAATATGGGAGATAGAAGCATCTGAAGATGTCAAGGCTGCCTTTCTTCGCTGTAGACATGTTTGTCTAGGTAGGATTCTGAGACTAGGAGTCATGTGCAAATCAAAAGGCATGTGTTTCAGTTATGCAAATTCAATGGCTTCAGAATATGTGATATAATTATTTAGGGCACTGAACACCTACAGACATGATCAATAAAGAAAGGGAAAACTTTTTGAAAGCAGCTATGATTTTCACTGATGTATTTTCAGATGTCTCAAAGCTCTATGAAGCAGGCAAGTACCCAAACGAGACAACTCATTTGTGTGTGGACAAGAAGATATTTTGGGAAAGAGATAAATGAAAGGACACTTATCATTCCAAGACCTCACTGCCATGGAGTCTATTCTGATTCATAGTGACTCTATCGTTCAGGAGAGAAATGCTTCTCTGGGTTCCCTAGGCTGTAACTCTCAGCAGGAATAGAAAGTCTTACAGGAGTAGAAAGCCTCAAATAGCTAAACTCTTAGTAGTCTAACATGTTTAATGGGAAAGAAAAACCAAAGAGAGATAATTAAAATTTAAGTGACCCAAAAGAAAACACAAAGGAAGAAAAACATATTGATAATACACATAAAATTTGCAAGCTACAGAATGGAAAACCATCTGTTATTAAAATACTAACTAAACAAAAGCCACAATAGCTATACTAGTAACGAACAATATAGACTTTAATGTAGGGTGTAGTACTAGAAATTAGAAGGAACAAATTTATTATTAAAAAGTCAATTTGGCATACAAATATCACTTTTCTACATTGTACGAAGCAGAGCTCCATTGTATTAAAAAAATATGACCAGTATTAAAAGAATGAAAGGAAATACAATGAATGGAAATTTTATCAAAACACTTAAAAACAGACAGATATATTAGTCTGATATAATAGATATATAATTAGTGTGATATTACGGATATATAATTAGATATATTATATATAGAAGACTTAAAGGTCTTAACAAAGTGATTATAACCACATCAATAATATGCAATTATTTCAACCAGTACTCTAAGATTATTTACCACTATTAAATTCAGACTGAGTCATAAATTAAGCCTCACCAATCTCAGGAGAAAAAGGGAGAATCAGACAAAGTGCGGTTTCTCTGAGCACAAAAGATTTAAGCTATGTTAATTTTTAAAAATAACCAGAAAGTCCCCACATAATTGACAATGTTTCAATACATTTTAAATTGCATAATTTGAAAAGAAAACCACAATAGAAATTTTAAAGTATGAGGAGACAAATAGCTTGTTCCTATATATTTGTTGGATTTCTATTATTTTAAGGAGCCAAGGAGACAACGTGGGTGAAGTGTTGGTCCACTAACCAAGAGGTCCATGGTTTAAACTCACCATTAACCCCCTCAAGCTCAAATCAACCAGTGATCCCATAGATATATAGATGGCTGTTTCCTTCAAGAAAGAGGAGCCATCTCAGAAACCTTAAGAGCATGTCTCCACTTTGCCCTAGAGAATTATGAGTCAGATTGGACTTCTCAGAAGTGGATCATAGGCTACATTCTTATAATAACATAATTAAAAAATTTCACACACTTTCTAATAGTCTATTTTAGTATATGAAAAAACAGTGATGTTTGTATTTTTACCTCAATTCTAGATATCTTGCTAGCATCATGTATTAATTATGATAGTTTACCTGAATTTTATTTATTTTCTATACTTAAATTTGTATCTTGTATTTTTTGCTGTACAATACTGAATGGAAGTGATCATAATAGACTTCCTGTGTCTCTCCCTGTCACAGAGGGTAAGCTCAACCTTTTACCATGGAGTATTTTTATGCTGTAGGATTTTTGTAGATTTGCTCAATTCAGTTAAAAAGATTCTACCGTGAATGAATTTAACTTTTTTTCTTTATATTTATTTTAAGATATTGATTCTCACATTTATTCTTAAAATATATAGTGTAATACAACAAAAATCCTACATTTCTAATATTTTACTCTGCTTTCCAGCTCAGCACATAATGAATATTTTCTCATCTAAATGTTAGCCTAAGTAATATACAATAGTGATGTTTTGTAGCTCAGAGACAATGAAAGATTACACATTGAATACACCATTGCAACATAACTGTCAAATTAGCATTGTAATCGACTAAAATTTTATTATGAAAGATCTTGCCCTTGAAGTGCGTCTATCTCATAACAACTGCAAGGGAAGAGAACGATGAAACTGTCTTAGAAGGTTCCTGAGACGCGTTCTTGACAGGATCAGACTGCCACGTCTTTCTCCCAAAAAACCACCAGTGGGCTATGCTCTTTGACATTTGGGTTATAAGTTATTCATATCAGGATGCAATTTGGATAGGAAAAATTCTTTAAGTAAGAGATATTATATATGTGTGTGTCTATATATACCTATATATAATTTTTCTTCTCCTCCTCCTCCTTCTCTTCCTCCTTCAGGATCTCTGGTGGTGTGTCGTCATGTGTTGGGCTGCCATCGTCATGGCCAGCAGTTGAAACCAGCAACAGCTCCACGGGAGAAAGACTGGGCTCTCCACTCCATGAACACTGACTGTCTCAGAAACCCACAGCTGGGCCACTCTGAACAGCATCGAGGGCAGGGAGGGAGAGTTCCTTCTTCAGAAAAATAGCAGAAGCAAGACTGTGTGTTATTGTTGTTGAGTTTGGGTCTTTGTTTTTTGTTGTTATCTTGTGTATTTTTCTGTATATTAAGTCCAGGACAGGTGAGTATATAGACAGTATCTGGATTAATAACTACTTAGAGGAATGTCAGAGTAGGTTGGGGGGAAATGAGGATTCAACAACAATGAATGCAAGAAAGAAGAAAATGTTCTAAGATTGATGATGTTGTCGATTGAACAACTCTTCTTAATATGATTGAATTACATGATATGTGGAATATATATATATATATATATATATATATATATATAGTTTTTACTGATTGGACTTATTCCAAGACAGAGTTGATGGTTCTTCTGGTGGTCCATGATGCTTTCAGTATTCAGACTGAGCGTCACTAGGAATAATAAATAAACCATCCATTTCTGAGGTATTAGCCTAGTAAAATGTTATGAATAGCAGTGGAACGCTGTCAGATGTAGTGCATGAAGAAACCCCTCAGGTTGGAAGGCACTCAAATACAACTGAGGAAAAACTGCCTGAGCATAATATGTATGGAGTAAACTTTGGGAGCTTCCATTTGTCAGTGGGATCTGTCTCAAAGGGAGAAGAAATTGACTTATTAGGAATTGAATGTGGAATGGACACAGCATAAATTGAGGAACATTGAAAGTTGTTAAAAATGAAATGAAGCTCATAAAGAACTACACTGTAGGCCTTACGGTGCTGTTGGCCATGCAGATTGCTGTTGGCCATTTTGAATCAGAAACTCATATGCTTTACCATGTCTGGAATGACACATTCAAGAGGCAAACTATCACACTCATTGTAAAAAAAAAAGAACCCCAAACTATTTTAAGGTCTAGCTTAAAGCATGTCATAGAATAATGTCTATAGACCCACTAGAAATTTCAAATGATATGATTATGATCCCAATCTACTCACTAAAGCTAGTGAAGAAATTGAAGAATCTTACCAACTTCCTCACTCTAAAATGGATCAAATTTGCAATGTATGTGTATTGATAATTATTGATTATTCAAATGTGAAAGTTGGAGATGAGGGAGAAACAGTAGTCAGAAAATATGGCCTTTATAATAGAAATATGGATGGAAAACAAATAATAAAATTTTGTAAAACCAATAAATCCATTGTGAACTTTTTCCAACAACATAAAGGGTGGCTATATAAGTCTTTTTTGCCAGTTAGGGATGGAATCTAACCATGTTTGTGGGAAAAGACTATGGAAGAGCCCATTAGTATCACTCAAAACAAGAACAGGGCTGACTGTGGAACAGACCACTTATTGCATATATTCAAGTTCAGATTGCAGTTGAAGAAAATTAAAACAAGCCTATAAAAGTATGACTTTAGATACTACCCACTTGAAATTAGATACCATCTTAAGAACAGTTCTAATCCATGGAATGTTAACGCACAAAAACCAGTTGTGGGATAACATAAAACCTCCCACAAATAGACAAAGATCATTAGAAAGACAAGAAAGAATAGATTATTGCTGATAGCAGAAGAGACTGAAATTTGTTCTTGAATATAGAGAAGCTAAAAGATGGCAAGAAATGATGAAGTAAAAGAATTGGGCGGAAAACTGCACAGGGTAGTTCAAAGAGACAAAGTAAAGTATTATAGTGAAATGCTTTAGAAAATTTTTAAAAAGAATAGAAACTAGCCAGAGTTAGGAAATTAAAAAGGAAGAACTTGGTTAGCATTTTTCAAGCTGAAAGAACTGAAGAAAATGTTCAAGCCTTGTATTTCAATTTTGAAGGATCCTAAAGGCAACATACTGACCCATATATGAATCATCAATGTAAGAGGAAAAGAATACACAGTCATTGCAACAAAAATACTTGGATGACAATTTGGGATAATATAATCAAGAGGATGGTGTTGAAGGAAGAAGCTCTAGCCACACTGATGATTAGACAACAAATAAGGCTCTAAGAATTGGTGAAATACTATTTATGATTAAACAGACTGGTGAAACATGGGAAGCAGTTGTCTATTGCAAGAAATTGGGAGGGGTGGATTTTAAAACGTTGCCTCACCTACTTTGGACATGCTATGAGGAGAGACCAGAATCCTGGGAGGACATCTTTCTTGGTAAAGTTGTGGGGGATGATCCTCAGTGAGATGGACTGGCACCGGGACTGCAGCCAGGGGATCAAAGGCATTAGCCACTCCGAGGCTGGCACAAAACCCTGACGTGCTTCATCCTGTTGTACGTAGGGCCGCGATGCATGCCAGCCAAATGGATGGCACCTAACAACAAATGCCAGGTTGAAGAGACTGGAGATTTCCACCGGTTTCTCTGTTTGAAATTTATCGCACATGCAATCACAATAGGCTGATAAGTGCTAGTGAGTGGAAGGCAAAAGTAGGAAACAGGAAAGCAGAGCCAGCCTTGAGGATAGAAATAGCATAGGAGACTGAGTGATATAATTTTGTAAGACCAACAGCACATTCATTGGGAATGCATATTGATTTTGGAACACACAGGAATCAAATTGACATTTGTGGAAAGAGACAAGAGATAAGCAATACCACCAGCTGAACAAGGCCAGGAGTCAAAACGGGAGCAGATCATCACTTTCTCTTATATATGTTTAAGTCAATACTACAAAAATTAAAATGAATCCAGGAGAGCCAAAATTTAGGCATATTAAGGTAGCTTAACCCTGAGTTGCTGGAAAAGTAAAGCAAGGTAAGCTTATATGGGAATATATTAGGCAGTTTCAAAAAGTTCATGAAGCAATGGAATCAAAAGATTTTTTCATGAACAGTAAAAGCCACTTATTTTTGTTCTTTTTTTTTTGTGGGCATCACTGTCCTCTGGTGGGAGTAGGAGGCCCAGCCTTGCTCTTAGAGAGCTGCTGCTGGATTTGAATTGCCACGCCAGTGGGCCACAGTCTCGCACTCAACCACTATCCCAGTGGGATTCAGCCCTAAGAACCACTTCTACAGAGAGAGATGGATGTCAAGGGAAAGGCTCACATAGTTGTAGATGTTGGCAAGGGCCAGGCTGTGTGTCAGAGGCTAGGTTGGAAGCCATGCCTGACTCACATAGCCATCAGAGCTACATTTAGAGGGCATATCAAAGAACCAGTTGTCAAATGATTAGGAGAGTGATCCAGATCCAGCAAAAATTCAGAGAGTTTTGTTACACTGTCTACATATATTGAAAGTAGGCTACACCTCTATGGGAAATCTCATTTAATTGAATGGCTGCCCTTAACAGATCTCTTCATGGAAGTGATAACTTCATATCAGATCTAATCATGGGGATGACTACATGATCACTTCCAAATCACCAAGTATCATGGCTCAGTCTAGTTGCCACACACTCTTAATGGTTCAATAATCATTAAAGAATCTTTGTGACAAAATAAAGACCAACCATTCGTTATTAAAATTCTGTTGTTGCCATTTCTTCACTGAGTCCATCAAAAACATATTTGCTCATAAAACAAATGTCCATTTCATAGACCCCTTTCATCTTTTCTCTCTTCATCTGCTTCATTCAGCCTCCCAGCCTGAACTTGATATGAAAAGCTCCTTACTTTAGCTGCTTTTTATTTCACCTGGCTGTGACTAAACCTCAGAGGAGCTGGTGGGGAGGCGGGGCATGTGGACATCCCAACATCCTGCCCTCCCCTTCTTTCTTCAGTGGGAAACTCAAATGTCAAAAAAATATGTGTAAAATGAAATCATTGGGAGGTTTATCTGGGCGACAGGCCCCTTTCTCCTTGGACAGTCGGCCACCAGAGGCAGAAGGGAGTTGTATGTGGGCTCATGAGGTGCATCTCCAGCTGTGTCAGTGCCATTGGAGTAATAAAGTCATTGTGGTGGTGAAAAAAACAAAAGACTCAAAAGAGCTATATATTGAAGAAAGAAGCTTTCTGCTGTCCTGTTGATAAGAAAAAAATCTTATGTTGCAGTTAACCATGAGTGGTATTTTGCTAAATAAATTTCAAATATGAAGATGTTTGAAATTCTATCTACACAAATACCATCTTTATTGTTTTTTTGGTCGGTATTAATTTGCAAACTGGTCAGTCAAATTCTGCAGTATGAAGAGTTGCTTATATCGCCATATACACATAGGCAATTTGAATAGGCAAATTGCACTTAGAAAAGATTAGCCTGTTCTAGATCAACCCATCCATAAGAAAGACTAGAAAACTGGAATAAAATGGAACTCAATCATGTGAAGACATAACAGGCCTATCGAGACAATGAAGAGTTGGTGCTCCAAGATCCTCGAGATGGGAAATACAGAGTAATGGATCCTTTGTATCTTTTAATTTTCAAAGACAATTGAAAGCTCGGGTAAGCTAGGAGAAAGCAGCAGAACAATTGTGAGGTTGACATGATAAGGCATAAAATATCATAAGGACCAGCATCCCTCAAATAATGCCCATCTTTGGATGTATGCCTCTCTGCTACATCCCCTAATAATTGGCATTAACCTAAGTTATGACTTTAATTAAAGCACTCATGTATGTGAGGGGGTACTCCTCTCCAAATGGAACCTTTTTCTTCAAAGCTTTCAATGTTTTTACAAAACAACCTTATCACCCTCAAAGTACTTTCCATTATACTTAACACACTTGTCAAATCTGCAATTCCATTGTTAGAAACATTTTTCAAACTCATATGTTTGGATGACTGACTGACAGCAATTCCCTTGTTTCTTCTCCATCATCAAATTGTTGTCCTTTCATGTGCTTCTGCATTTGCATAAACAAAAAGAAGTGACATGGAGAAGGGTCAGGGGAGTAAGTTGCATGAAGCAAAAGAGGCATCTTATTTTTCAGTCAAAACTGGCTCACTGAGATGACTGTGTGAGCAGGTGAGTTGTTGTGGTGATTAAAAATCAGTCTCAGTCTGTCACAAACATGGAGAAGGGTCAGGGGAGTAAGTTGCATGAAGCAAAAGAGGCATCTTATTTTTCAGTCAAAACTGGCTCACTGAGATGACTGTGTGAGCAGGTGAGTTGTTGTGGTGATTAAAAATCAGTCTCAGTCTGTCACAAATCAGGCTTTATTTTAGCAAACTGTTATGTAATCTTTTCCGAACCTCTAAATAAAAAGCGTGATTAACAATCTGACCTGGTGCAATGAGTTCCAAATTCACTATCCCCTCTCATATAAAAAGAACCCCCCCCCCAAGTTAACATCATCTTGATCTTTGATTTCACTTGATGAGTTTTTTGGGGACAAGGTTACAATGACATCTTTCACTGGCTATATTGATGTTTGCATTCAGGGTGGTAAGAAGAGAACCATGTCTTATCATCAGTAATGACCTTAGAAAAAATCTGGGTTATTTTGGAGCTGTTTGATACTTTTTTTCCCTGGTTAATGAGAACTCAGAAGCACAAATTTAGCAGTGACCTTCCTCATTTCCAAATCTTCCGTTAAAACTTACTGAACTGAGTTCCAAGACATCCCAGATAGTTTCTCCATCACTTTAATGGTTTGTTGTAGATTTTCAATCACAAGGTCACAAATTTTGTTGATATTTCATCATTCAGGATGTTGATGGATATTCAGAACAAGGTTGATCATGAATTGGTATTTCACTTGTTTTGAAATGAGAAAAATCACTCATATGCTTGATTGTGCCCAATAGCAATGTTCTTGTATGCTGTGTTCAAAATCATAGCCATTTCTGCAGCATTTTTTCCTGAGCAGGAAAGATAGTTTCACAGCCTCATGCTGGTCTCTTAAATCAATCATCACAAAACAGGAGGTTCGATTGAGAGTGCGTTTACAAAGAAAGTCATTGTCACCAGAGAGAAGCTTCTCAGGCAGTGCCACTGGGTACCTTAAATCAGAGTGAGTTGCTCAATGCTCGTCTAGTAAGAAAAATATGTACTATGAAAGCTCTGGCCAGAAAAGCCTTTTTCCCATTTTTGAGGGGTGGGGTGGGGAAATCCTTCTCATAATGATCTTCTACTTTTCTCTAATATACTTCTTTTCTAAAGGAAATGCTTAAAACAGTGATTCTCAACCTATGACTCACGATGCCTTTGATGGTTGAACACCCGTTTCACAGGGGTCACCCGATTTCTAACAATACCAAAATTACAGTGATGAAGTAGCACCAAAATTAACTTTATGGTGGAGGGGTCACCCCAACAGAAGGAACTCTGTTAAAAGAGTTCCTGCATTAGAAAGTTTGAGAGCCACTAGCTTAAAGGAATGTTAAAAGTAGTGAAAGTAACACATATGCCATATATTTCTACACATGTGTTTTGTTAGCGGATTAATAATTGTTTCAGCAAAAACTGTGAGAGCGAGAACTTGCAAGGGTTGTCTTTTCTTTCTGGATCTAACAGGTTTTCCACCTTTGCCTGGGTACCACATTACTATTTTTCTATTTCTCTTTGTATTTTAACACAAAAATATTTAAATCTCCCTCTTTCAGGTCTCTGCTTTACACTGGCTCCAACTTTGTTAATTAATTAGGATTGTATAAGCTCAGTATCAATTAATCATTTGTATTTGTTTAAGATGAGCTCTACTTATATAATTATAGTTTCTTTGTATATCATACTTTTGTGTTTCAAAAGCATCACTTAATTCTTACTGTCTTCCACTTGATGAAAGGCTCTACTCCTTTAAAGATTTACAGTTTTTCTGAAACCTGAGTTCTACTTTCTCTTATAAGGTCAGAATTGGAATCAACTCAATGGTAATGAATGGGAATTCAGAATTTAAAATCTCATAATTTTACTTAATCTAATAAGGTCATAATTATCCAAAATCAGATGACAAGCAAGAATGTTTTTAATAAGTTTTATAAATGATGTTTCCTAGTTATAAATACAAAACCATTCTACTTTTTGAAATGACATTTAGCTAGAAGCCTAAGTAAACTCATGTATGGCTATAGATACATTTTGCTTCTTATTTTTCCCTTCTTTTTAATTGGGATCAATATATATATAACAATTCATTCCATAGTTCAATTAAGTCCAGCAGAATAGTACATTTGTACCACAATCAGTTTCCAAACATTCTTTTTCTATATGGACCCCTGGATGTCATCATCCTTTCACCCTGCCTCTCCCTTTGTGTTCCCCTCTCTCCCAAACCTTTATTCCACTTGATGACTCTTTAGGTTAATCAATCCTGGTTTTCATACCCTCCAAAAAAAAAAACATACTGCAACATCAAGAGGGCAACTCCCCTCCCACAAAGACAGAACACTTCTCAGATACCCTTAATATTTTCAATTAACAACTAAATCAAACAGTGCAACCCCCAAATGCATAAACTTTTGGAAACCAGATCAGGTCTAGCATGCCTCTTAGGGGGAATCTGCTGACAAGGTTTAACTTATCCAGGTAGACTTCTGCCTGTCACCTTCTGTATTCAACTCACCAGTGTGCTCTGTTTCATGACCATTTTCTTCCTATCCCTCAATTGTGGATAGAGGGAGTTCATGGGGTTTTTCTTCCTGTATAGTGCTACCAGTGAATCTTGGGCTTCCACCATCAGCCACAGCCTTCTGCAAACCAGATTCTCATACTTTAGGCTCTGACATTAATCCCCCCCCCCTTCAATAGTGGATTATATGCTTCACAGTCCTTCATTTGATTTTTGATGGCATGTTTCTTCTGTGTGTACTTAGTTGACATCTTGTTTAGAAGGCTGCTCGTTCAGAGACAAGCCTTTAATACTCCCAGATGCTATTATATCTGATAGCTGGGCCCCGTCTCATTTTCTCACGACATTTTTCTATAACATCTATCACTTCTGTGTTCCCTTCCTGGAGGTAAGTATTGAGCAGGGCCATGATTTAAGAACAAATTTTTTCTTAAGTTGGAACTGGGATTTGGTGTGTCTCCCCAAACCATTCCTAGATCTATATTTGTCTATTTGTTTGGGTTTTGGTTTTTCAACTTATTCTTACTTGTGATTTAACCCAAAGATCATGTCATTGCATCAGTCAATCTCTTCAAGCAGTGTATTACCATCATTTCTGTAATCAGTTCCCAAACATCCTGTGTTTCCCTAGGTACCTTGGCATAGGCTCCCCTTGACATCGCAGTCCTGGTGTGTGTCTCCAAGTGGCTCTTCCAGCTCTCTGAGCAGCTCCTCCATTTCTCTCAACAAGAAGGTGAAGCAGAGGCAGAGAGAGAGAGAGAGAGAGAGAGAGAGAGAGAGAAAACTCTTGCAGGTCTCAGCAAGTCTCCTGTGGCCTGTCAACAGGAAGGCCAAGGCAGATAGAGAGGAAGTTCCCAGAATCCTCAGGAGAACACCATGCCCACAAGGAAGCATAATCAGGCTGTGACCTGATTGACAGACTAGACAAGGGCTTCTCAACCTTGCTAATGCTGTGACCCTTTAATACAGTTCCTCATGTTGTAGTGACCCCAGACCATAAAGTTATTTTCATTGTTACTTCATAACAGTAATATTGCTACTGTTATGAATCATAATGTAAATATCTGATATGCAGGATGTATTTTCACTGTTACAAACTGAGCATAATTAAAGCCAATGATTAATTACAAAACAAAATGATATTATACTCTGTAATGGTTATGTGTTTTGCATTGGTTGTAGGCGACCCCGGTAAAAGGGTCATTCAACTCCTAAAGGGATCCCACAGGTTAACGAACCACTGGGCTGGACACTACAACTTTACTCTTAATACTCTCAAGTTGACAAGAGTTTACGTAGCTACCACACTTCCCCAGACGGGAAAGTCAGTCCCCACTCTTTTCTTATAAACAATATGCCATCATGTTCCTCCAGATATGTTTGCTCCATTTTCCCTCTCCTGTGTTGCTCTTTCCTTCCATATCCTTTCTCACTTTAACTACCTGTCCCAGGTTAACTACCTGCCCCAGGGGGCCTAATCACAGATAAACATGTCAGCCTCACACCTATACCTCCCTTTCTCCTCCCTTGACCATTTGATCTCCACTGACCTGAGGCAGCCTGTGGCCTAGTGTGTTTTCAAATGCTTACCTACTCAAAGTGCTTACCTGGAGCTGGTGCTGTATGGTTCCTTGGCACTGGTCAGGCACTTTACCAAGTTGTCTGGCCACCCAGTCAATAACCTGAATGCCCTTTAAGCCAGGGCTTGTGCCCATTTTGCTGCTTAATTCTACAGCAGTGGACTTATACAGAATTTGTCCTCTTGTGCTTGACTATTATCACTCAGCATAGGGACTTCCAGCGCCCTCGACATGTTGAGGTGTTTCTTGGACTTATCACTATATTTTAGGGATGCATAATATTCCCTTGTGTGTATGTACCAAAGTTTCTTCATCCAACTGTATACCGATGGGAATTTAAGTTGCTTCCAGTTACCTGTTATTGTGAATAATGCTGTGATGAACATGGGTGTTCAAATGTCTGCTCATGATCTGCTTCTTATTTCCTTTGGGTATATGCACTGTAATGGCATTGCAGGATCATATGACATTTCAATTGTCAACTGTTTGGGTACCACGATATCACCTTCCAGAATGGGGGTACATATGTAAAACAGCACCACAAGTGGATAAGAGTTCCAATATCACCACACCCTCTCAAACATTTGTTATTTTTCTATTTTGTTTTGTTTCAATTTGACTACAATGATGAGTGTTAGGTGGTATCTCATGGCTTGTTTGCTTTTTAATCACTTGGTCGGTGGGGGTACTCTTACAATTCTTATCACAATCCATACATATATCCATTGCACATATGCAAGCACATTTTTACATATTTTGCCATCATCATTTTCAAAACATTTTCTATTTGAGTCCTTGGTATCAGCTTCTCATCTTTCTCCTCTTTCTCCACCCTCTATCCTTCATGAACCCTTAATAATTTATCATTTTTTTCATGTCTTACCCTGACTTCTATCTCCTTTCACCCACTTTTCCGTTGTCCATCTCCAGAAAAGGGGGTTATATGTCAATCATAGTAATTGGTTCCCTTTTCCTCCCCCCACCTTCCCTTTCCTCTCCTGGCATTGCTACTCTCATTATTGGTCCTGAGGGATTTATCTATTCTGGATTCCATGTGTTGAAAACTCTTGTATGTTTCAGTGTACATGGCCTAGTCAGATTTGGAAGGTAGAATCAGGGTCATGATAGTGGGCAGTGGCGGGGGTGGGGGGGAGACATTGAAGAACTAGAGGAATGTTGTGTGTCTTGCTTTTGTTGGTGCTATACTGCACCCTGACTGGGTCGTCTCTTCCTTGTGCCCCTTTTGAAAGGGGATGTTCAGGTGACTGTAGATGAGCTTTGGGTTTCCACTCTGCCCCCCCCCTCAATTCACAACAATATGATTTTTCTGTTTTATTTTGGGTCTTTGATGCCTGATACTTGACCCCATTGACAGTTCATTATCACACAGACTGCTGTCCTTCTTCTATGTGGACTTTGTTGCTTTTCAACTAGATGGTTCCTTGTTTATCATCAAGCTTTTAAGATCCCATGTACTATATCTTTTGATAGGTTGGCAGCATCAGATTTCTTTACCACATTTGCTTATGCACCCATTTTGTCTTCAGCGATCCTGTCAGGGAAGGTGAACATAACAGAATGCCAGGTTATTACAATAGAGTGTTCTTGCATTGAGGCAGTACTTGAGTGGAGACCCAATGTCGGTCTGTTGCCTTCATATTTAACAAATAATATTTAACAAAAATATTTAACAAAACAACTATTTTGTTTTGACTTGCTCTTCCCACATGACTAGTGAAAGGGAGCCTGTCCTCTTGTGCTTAAAAGTCATTAGATGTCATCCTTTGTGAATTGTCTGTTCAGGTCCTTTGCCAATCTTCTCAGGAGATTATAACTTTTTAATTGCAGTGTTTGTAAAATTCTGCAGATTTTAGTTATTAGTCTTTTCTCCTTTGTGTCATTACCAAATATCTTTTCCCAGTCTGTGCACTCTCTTTTTACTCTTTTCATGAAGTGTTTTGATGGACACAGTGTTTTATTTTTAATAGTTCCCACTCAACTATTTTGCATTCCATGGAGTGTGCTTTTTATGTTATCTCTATTAGCATGGGTATTCCCTGCCATAGGGCACATAGATTTGTCCCTATTTTCTCCTCAATAATCCTTAGAGCTTTGGGTTTTACATTCAAGTCTTTTATTCATCTTGACTTTGTGCATGGGATGAGATAGGGTTTTGTCTCATTCTTCCATGGGTGGGCATGCAATTTTTACTAGCACTATTTATTGAAGGGGGTATCTGCTTTCCATTTAATGCTTTTGAGACTGCTGTCGAAAATTAGCTTTTTGTATGTTGCTGTTTTTATTCCTGGGCTTCCTGTCCTAATCCATTTGTCTCTGAATGTATCATTATACCAGTACCAGGCTAGTTGAAAAATTATAGCTATACAGTAGGTTTTGAGGTCAGGTAGAGTAAGATCACCTACTTTATTCTTCTTTTTTGAGTTCTTTGCCTATTATGACCTTCTTCCCTCTCCATTTGAAGTTAGTAATCATTTTCCCCATCTCTTTGAAGAATGATGCTGGGATTTGGAATGGGAGTGCACTGAATCTGTATAATGCTTTAGGCAATTGGTATAAATTATGATAATGGTATAAATTATACTACATTATACTATCACAATGTTGAGTCTTTTAATCCATGACATAGGATGATGATTTTCCATTGGGGTACAGGCCTTCTTGTTTCTTGTAGTAATATTCTGTAATTTTCTTCATATAGGTCTTTAGTTTTTTTGTTTAGTTTACTCATAAGTGTGCCATTTCTGTGTGGTTATTATGAAGCATATTTTTTGTGTAATTTTCAGTGGTCTTATCACTGGTATATAGGAATCTAATTTATTTATGCTTGTTAATCTTGTATCCTGCTACACTACCAAATTCCCTGATTTTTCCAGTAATCTTATTATGGACACCTTGGGATTCTCAATCAATAAAATCATGTTGTCTACAATATGGAAAGTTTCATTTCTTCTTTTTTGAATTGCATTCCTTTGATTTCTTGCCATTACCTTGTGGTGTTGGCTTCCAGCAAATATCGAATAAGTGAGTGGGTAAGGGAACATCCTTGTCAGTTTCCCTTAACCAGTGGGAATAGTTTCAGCTTTTCTCCGTTGAGCGTAATATTGGCTATTGATTTTTTTATATGGCTTTTATTGTTTGGAATCTTCCCTTTCAATCCTATCTTTTGGAGAGTTTTTATTAGGAATAGGTATTGGGTATCATTGAATCCTTTTTCTGCATCAATTGATATGATCGTGTTTTTCTTGTGCTTTTCCTTGTTAACATGGTGGATTATGTTAATCATTTTTCAAATGTTGAACCATCCCAGCATCCCTAGTATTAATCCCACTTGATCATGATGTATTATACACACACACACACACACACATATATATATATATATATTCTATTGGAAGTCTCACTTTTTTTAATTGCAATTATAAAACAGACTAATTAAATGAAGAATTATGTTTAGATGTTCTGAATGTCCAGAAGATAAGGCCACAAATAAGAAAAAGAGAGAAAATAAATATTTATTGAGGTAATGTAACTGGTTAACAACCTTATTGCTGATCCAAAGGTTGGTGGTTAGAAGCTAGAAGCTCCTCCAAGGACAAACCTGGTGATCTGCTGCCACTGGGTCACAGCCAAAAACCTTCTAGAGCTGTTCTACTCTACATGGGCAGTGGCCTTGAGTTGGAATTTATACCATAGCAATGAGCAACAAAACAGCAAACCTGGAAAAGCAGGTGTTAGTCTCCCCATGGTCTAATGAGTTCAGAGAAATTCACTAGAATGACTGGAGCCACATAGCAAGTATATGCAGCACTGGAATCCAAGCATAGTTCTATTTGACTCCAAAGTCTGGGTTATTTCAAGCATACATTTCTCATATGAATATCATTTAAGTAAAGTCAGAAACTTCATCAAAATTAAAAAAATACACTAGATCTCATATTTCACAGGTGTATTATATCTGTTTAATTTTTTTTATCTTACTCTTTAGAATTTCCCCTTGCATATGCAATGTTTTAGTTATATAGCCTTGAATTGGTAAGTCCATAGGACATACATTAGTAAAAATTAATTCAATGAAGAATAAAAAGAATGACTTAGGTATTTAGGAAGAATGTTAAGTAAAATGCACTAAATGCATACATATTTTATGTACTTTTATATGTGTTTATCTTGAACTAATTCATAATCAGACACTAGATATAAAGCTCATCATTAACTAAAACGCTAGCTATTTTAGTTAGCGTTGAGGACAGTAATATGTTAGAACTGAGTGGTGTTTACTACATAGTTATTGAGTTAGTCTGGGTAAACTGAGAAACAAATTCATGAACACACATATGGATGGTCTATATACAAGAGAAATAGGACATTAAGAAAGCATCCCAACCCAGTCCAGGTCAAAGTTATAAGGCTGATATTAGCCCATATGCCCAATACCAGTCTATAATGTCACCTTCTTACTCACAAAGTCACAGGTCAGTGGGTGCAGAATCGTGGTGCTGGCAGGTGTCTCCCCATGGCTCCTCACTTCCAGGGCTCATGGTCCATCAACAGCATCCAGTGGTGGTAGAGGCAACTCAGTGCTGGCAGGGCTCCACGTGGCTTCTCCAGCTTCAGAGCTCTGGTTCCATCAGGGTAAGACTGTGTGGCTTCTCCTTCGGCTCCTCCAGCTCCTCAGACTCTGCCATCTTGTCTTGTCCATAATTCATCTTCTCTGAGACTAACTCCCAACAACTGGGGAGATAGCTTCTCATTGCCATGAGGGAAATATTGTGAGATTTCCCAGAAGTCTCAGGAGAAAGCCATGCCCACATGGAGGCCTCATTGGCTACTTAATGGCTATCTCCTGATTAACAGGCTAGACTCCAGCCCTATATCTCAAACATGAAATTAACATAAGCAGATGACTGCCACAGTTATATAGCTTCTAATTTTATTTCGTGTTGAAATGTTTTAATATTGTTATAATGCAGTTCATTATCACATATGTTCATGGGCAGCAATGTTAAGTACGCTGACAATGAATAAAATATACATTCCAGAATGTTTTCATATTTTCAAAAGAGATCCAGCCAGTCAATATCTTACCTAAGCAAGGTGTTTATTGGGTTTACCTATTTCTCATTTGCTAAGGAACTGATAAGTGTTGGTGTGAGAGATTAGAGCAAGGTCACTATTGCAAAGTGAAACGTTACTTTCCATGGCTCTTTATGATATTTCTATTTTGATTCTGCCATTAAAATAGCATGTTTTTAAAATATCCTGTTTGGGTTTAATGTCTGTCTTCCTTTCTAGAATTCACTAAAGAAATGGGAATATGTGATTGATACAAAAACTGTGCAGAATTACTTCTTGGTTGCAAATAACACAATCTAGTTTGTGCAAATAAAGGGAATGCTTGAAAGTTAACTGGGTTAGGTTGATTATTCTGGAGAAAAAAAACAATGGCATTAATATATGTATAACAGAAATTTATATGAAGAAAGAAAATGTAAATTAAGAAAGTGACCTACATAGCCTCAGATTCCAACACAAGGACATCTAATGTGGAGACCCTTCCTGACTTATGGACCTCTCAGCCAATGAACAAATAATTATGAGACAAACCAGAGGTAGTTTGAAATAGGTCGAGTTCATTGAATCCAAGGTTGGCAGGGAATATGGCAGGTCACCAATAACTCTCAGCATTAGCAGAGAAATTATCGACTTCCAAAAGCTATAGACAAAAGGTGAGCCACCTGATGCAATATCAAGGGCAGCAGGAAGATGAGAGAGAGAGAGAGAGAGAGAGAGAGAGAGAGAGAGAGAGAGCAAGTTCTCCATATGTCTACTTACAGATAGGAACTAAGCCAAACCCCCAAGGATATATCATCAGGTCATTTCCTGCACCTTTTGGGGGAGGTCATTACTGCCAAACTACTGAAGAACCCGACCCAGCCAATTAGACAGAAAATCAACCTATCAATTTACCTTTTATCAATGTGCCTCTAACCATACAACCTCTTCAAAGTAAATAGTAAGTAGTACTTGTGGTTAACATGATACAACTAACCCCAAAACATTTATGCCTAAGAATTGCAATTCTGTTAAGAATTACTTGTGTCAAAGAAAGCTGATGGTGCCTGGCTATCAAGGAATATAGAATCTGAGGTCTTAAAGGCTTGAAGATAAACAAGTGGCCATCTAACTGAGAAGAAACAAAGCTCACATGGAAGAATCACAGCAGCCTGGGTGAACATATGGTGTTGAGGGGATCAGCTATCAAGCAACAAAATACAAAAAAACCCCATATCATTGTGAATGAGGGGAAGTTCAGAGTGGGGACACAAAACCCATCTATATGTAACTGGACATTCCCTCACAGAAGGTTCTCAGACAGGGAATGAGCCAGTCAGGATTCTGTATAGGAACAATGAAACATGCAGTGTTCTTAAATGCTTCCTCCTCACCTCACCATCATGATACCAATTTTTACAAATCTGGTTGGACCAGAGAATGTACACTGGTACAAATAGGAAATGGACACACAGGGAATCCAAGACTGAAGAACCCCTCAGGACCAGTTATGAGAAGGCTGATAATGGGAGGGCAGAGGGAAGGTGGGGTAGAAAGACAGAATATATTGCAAAAATCTACATATAACTTCTTCCTTGGGCAATGGGGACAATGGACAATGGACAATGGACAATGGGGAAGTGGGGCAAGGTAGTTGTCAAACAGTGGAAGATATGACAAAATAGTAATAGCTTATAAATTATCAAGGGGAGGGGTGGGGGAAGGTGGGAAAATGAGGAGTGGATACTAGGGCTCAAGTAAAAAGCTCATTTTGAAAATGATGAGGTAAACAAATGCGCAAAAGTGTTTGACACATGAATATATGTGTGGATTGTGATGAGTGGTATGAGTCTCCAATAAAATGACATAACAATAATAATAGTAGTAGCAGTAGCAGTAGCAGTAGCAGTAGTAATAAAAGAATCACCTGCACCTGCAGTCCTATGCTGCTGTCATTGTTGGGGGTCATGGAGTCAGTCCAACTCATAATGGCCTTATGCAAAACAGAATGAAACACTGCCCTGCCCTGCTCCATCCTCACAACTGTTCCCCAGCCTGAGCAGGGCCTGCTTCTTTCCCCTGCCCCTTCACTAGACCAAGCATGATATCCTTCTCCAGGGACCATTCTTTCATGACATCATGTCCAAAGCACACAAGGCAAACTCTCACTGTCCTTGTCTCTAAAGAACAGTCTGGTCACATTTCTTTCAAGACAAATCAGTTTGTCCTTTTGGCAGTCCATGGTACTTTCAATATTCTTCTTCAGTACTAGAATTCAAATGGGTGATAGTTGTGTGTGTGTGTGTGTGTGTACACATGCACCAACATATCAGCTGTCAGAAACTATGGGTGGAGTTTAGCCAGACAACCAGGTTGCAGCGTGATGAACTCCTTGGGAGGTGTGACTTAGATAAATGGCTCTCTGGAGGCTGGTCCCTTTTTTGCTCCTTGGTAGTTGGACCAGAATGCTACAGGAATTAGCTGGCCTGCCTCAAGACATGTGCTGTGCTACCTGTGGGCTGAGCAAACCCAGGGACCACGCTGGATTGGTGTATCACCTTGCTGTGGTGTGATGTGCCACAGCACTGTGCTGCCTCACCCTGCCCTGTCTGCTGCCTCAGCGCCCACTGGTCTCATCTTGCCACCACTCTAGCACCATGCGGCTCCTGCCAGTCACTGCATTGCCTTGAGACGCCACCATGACCTGCTTCACTATGCTACTGGCTTCTACTACATCTCACCCCTTTATCTGTGTTAGTCTGGGTAGACTAGAAAAACAAATTCATAGACATATCATATGTGTATAGGAAAGGCCTTTACATACAAGAGCAATTGAATATTAATAAATGCCTCAGCTCAGTCTAGATCAAGTCCATAAGTCTGATATGAGCCCCTATGTCATATACCAAACTGTAAAGTCCTCTTCAGACTCATGAAACCATGCAATGATGCCTAATGCAGGAAGATCACAGGACAGTGAATGGGATGTCTTGTGGATTCAGTGGCATTGTAAGCATCTCAGCACCGTCAGGGATGTCCAAATGACTTCTCTGGCTCCACAGGTCTAGCGTAGTTCTACATTGGCAGTAGAGTATCTCTCAGAAAGTTAGGTAGAGAGTGTCTTCTGCCTCCAACGAAATGCAGGAGTTCCCAGAATCCTCAGGACCATACCCATGTAGAGGTCTCCCTGGCTCTATCCTGATGGACAGACTAGACCGATCCCTATACTCTTAATCCTCAAACTGACACCAGATTATGTAACTACCACATCATCTTCCTACTCTCTGCTTCCTTGGCCATGGACTAGTGACAATGTGACTTGAAAGGCCCTTCAGTATATTAACTGGCTCACAAAAGTGAGTTGGACTCTCTGTACTGCTGTTTAGACTAATTTACTGCTATATTACTTTTCCCTATGCAAACTTATTCTTTTACAAATACATAATCAAAATAATCCTGATCTTGCTTTTCTAGAGAACCCTGATTATTGCAAAACACATCAATTCTTCTTCAGTATTCCTTATATTAAATGTCCAACTTTCACATATGTAAAAGTCAATTAAAAATACTTCTTTGGCTTGGGTTAGGTGCGCCTTCATCCTCAAAGTAACAACCTTGCTTTCTGGTACTGTAAAGTGCTCTTTTGTAGCAGACTTCCTTAATGCAATATATTTTTAAAAATTTCTTGACTGCTGCTTCCATGAGCATTGATTGTGGATCCAAGAAAGACAAAATCCTCAACAACTTCATTCTTTTCTCCATTTATCATGATGTTATCTGTTGGTCCAGTTGTGAGGATTAGGGATATCTACAAGTTGAGTTACAATCCAAAGTCAAGGCTGCAATCCCTGAGGACCATTAGCAAGTGTGTCAAGTCCACCTCACTTTCAGCAAGCAAGGTTGGGTCATCTGCTTTTATAGGTTGTTAATAAGCCTTCCTCCAATCTTGATGTTGCAGTCTTCCCCATCTAATCTAGATTCTCTGATTATTTACTCATAAATTATATGATCTCATCTACATCTAACCCAACCCTTTCTTTTCCAGACCCATCAGAAGAAGAGAGAAAAATTTAATAGAGATCCGCTCTTGTGCCACTTATTGGTGACTGGACAACACCCATGAAAGCTTTTAAGCCAATCACTTTATGCATCTTTTTCTCTCCCTTCTGAATATTCAAATTTTAAATTACTCACCCCCACCAACCCCATACTTTGAGGAGACAAGCATGCTCTTTTATCTGAAGAATCTTCATTCCAATTGGAACTTTGCACCTCTATATCCAAAAGCAAAGTTCAGGGGAAGCCATTAGTATGAAGCAATCTATACTGTGCAGAGAATTAATTACTTTTTGTTTTCAGTTGGTCAGGTTCTGATCAGCACAGCCCTAACCATCTACTAGGTCGAAGGGGTACCAGTAGAAAGCCTGAGAATTCACACATATATCTCTGTGCTTCAATCCATCTGGACCTGTCACATATTTTCATTAACCCTGGTCCCTTCAGATTAGGTCATGCCCATAAGCTCAATGTGTTTCTAACTCTTTAAACTCCAAAGGAGCCAGCTCTTCCTCTTCTCTCCTATGTCTAGCCTCTGTGGACTAACAAAACATGTGTGTGCTAACAAAACATGTCCAAACTCAGTCCATCCTTCACTGCTGCATTTACCCAGTTCTATCAGGCAAATGAATCCAAAGGGTTACCATCATGAGGATATAAACTTTGTGTTCGTTGGTTCCCTTTAACTTTGTTAGGTCCTGAAAGTTCTGTTAGGGGCATAGGTTTTTCCAGTGGTGGTCCATTCAAAGGCAAATTGCTTGCTCCAAGTCCAAAAACCGAGAGTCCATTTTCCCCACCTGCACACTTTCCTTTAGCAACAAACCTCTTATTCTCTTACTAGTTCTGAGTAGGTCTGCATGTTTATTTTATTTTCAAAATTTATGTCCTGGCACTCAATACTCAGTAAGATAGCTGCTTACTCTCTACACTGGCTTGAAACAAAACCTATTTCTTCTGGGAAATTTCTATTTCCCCCTTTAGAAAAATCTAATCATGTATAGCCTGAAAACAGGCTTACAAACCCTCGGCAATCATAATTCCTAGTATTCAATTCAATCACAAATAACAAACTATGGATACCCCTGAGGAGATTGGGAATTCCAGAACACTAAATTGGGCTCATGCAGGACTTGGACATGTGTTAAGAGGCACTCATGCAAACAGAACAAGGGAAAATTGCATGATTTTAAATGAGGAAATATGTGTGCCAGGGTTTAAAATCAAGAAAGGTGTGCCTCTTATATTATTTGGATGCTGAGCAAATAATCAGAGAAACTGGCTTGTATGAAGATGCATGTGGCATCACGATTAGAGTACGGCTTGTTACCAACCTACAATATGCAGAGGACACAATCTTGTTTGTTCAAGATGAGGAGTACTTGAAGCAGTAGCCTGAATATCAAGAACTGCACCTTTCAGTAAGGATTACAACTTAATGTGAAGGAAACCAAGATCCTCACAACTGGACAATTATGTTAGGTAGCATGATGGTAAATGGAGAAAAGGTTGAAGTTGTCGAGGGGTTTTTCTTGCTTGGATTTACCCTCAGTGTTCATGGAAGCGGCAATGGAGATAGTAAAATATGTGTTTGCTGCACAAGATCACTTAAAGGTACTGAAAAGCATGGGTGTTACTCTGATCCAATCCTTGGTATATTCAATTGCCTCTTATGTATGGGAAAGTTGGACAGTAAGTACAAGGAAGACAAAAGAAGATAATGCATTTGAATTAGGGCACTGGAGAAGAACACTGAAAGTTCCATGGACTACAAAAGGACAAAGTGATCTGTCTTGGAAGAAATAAGACCAGAGTGCTCCTGAGAGGCAAGTGTGGTGATACCTTGTCTTACATCACTTGGTTGTCAGGAGAGACCAGTCCCTGGAGAAGGACGTCATGCTAGGAAAAGTGGAGGGGCAGCTAAAAAGAGAAAGTCCCTCAAGAAGGTGGATTGACACAGAGGCTATAACGATGGGCTCATGCATAGGAACCATTGTGAGAGTGGCACAGGACAGGGTATTGTTTCTTTCTATTGTTCATAGGGTCACTATGGATCAGAAATGACTTAAGAGCACAGCATCAGCAGCAGTATCGCACATGCATGCTTATTTTATAACACTAAGTAAAAGAAATCAAAATATAGTTAGCCAAATATGTAATGCTAAACACAGTCCTTGTTGAAACAACACTCAAGGCCAATCCTTTCTTGTCCACTCCAGACTATACCATTTAGATGTGTTTGGTCAGAGGCCTGAGGCAGGGTGTCTATAGGAGATTCATCAATCATTCTGTTTAAATGCTGTAGTGGTTTTGTCCTCAATCACTCCAGAAATGGATTTTATCCCCTCTGCTGCAGTTTAAACTATCCAAGAATCAAAATTTTCACTTCTTCTTCCCCACTATCCTTTTGATGAGTTTGCAGCTATTACAACAGGTCCCAGTCCAATCAAATAAAGGGCTTGGTCAAGAACTACAAAAGGGAGAAGGAGAATGCAACTCTACCTGATTGCTAAATGTCAGTTAAGTCTCCACTCTCAACCCTTATGCTGTATTTCTATAGAACCCCACTGTTCATACCAAGTGCCTTAGCCTGGATTTTCTAGAGAATATCAATTAGTGACACTCATATAAGTATAAGAAAAATTTCTATCGAGAAATTGGCCTAACAGGCAGAGTGGCCACACCTAGATTGACTCTAGTCTGTGGGTCAGATGCTAGCTACACTGGCGGCCCTTCCTGACTCATGAAACTGACAGCCAATGATCCAGGAAAAAGGGGGTCAAACAAGGAGATGGGTTGATAGAGGCCAGCCCAATGATTCCAAGGACAGAGGGTACATAACAGCCCACTGACAGTTCCCAGGTCAGCAGG